>CAEGAF010033373.1:0-20549 GCA_903067075.1 Micropoecilia bifurca | reverse complement strand
CTCAGTAAAAGTAGTATGATACAGCATTGAAATTATGTAGAAACATGAGTTCACCATTCCACATAATCATAATACTATAACTATTCTAATGTAAAGCTTCACTCTACAATATTATTTTTTTTCTGACCATTTGCTTAAAAGGATAACACAGTTACTTTCAATCTGAGTTTCCAATTATTTTGCGGTTTTGCAAAAGTAACATAAATGTTATTCAGATGTGATCACATGATTTATTGCATCCTGGTAAGAAATTAGAACTAAATGAAACTCAGGCTGAGATCAACACATTATCCTTTAAAACCACGACAACATCAACAACAAAAATACCCTTCAACAGATAGAGGCACATTGTACTGTACATTCAAACACATTTAAAAAAAAGGATGTTGAAATGCCTTAGAGTGACAGTAAAATGTCAGATTGTGTACTGTTGTTTTCTACATGTTTTGGATTTCAACTGCATGCTCTGAAAGGAATTTTCATAGATTGAAGTGGTTTTTTTTAGGCGGAAATTAATTTTTTTCTTAATTTTGCTGGTTATCAGATTAATTCACTTTCCTCAGTAACAGGCAGGGTGACGTTTAGAGTTGTAACATATTCTCTAGGGTCTTGCCTTTGTTTTGATGCCTAAACAATTAAAATAAACTGTAGTTCTTGAGATACATTCAATCCATTTTGGGCATGTTATTTTCATCCATATTGCTCAAAAACAGGCCTTGTGCCGAAGAGGTTTTAAACCAACTGGTAAACAAATGTTTATATCTGTTTTTCAAAGAATAGTAGCTTCTCTCTTATGTCTCCAGCAGATGAGCAGCATTAGCAGCAATTGATGACATTATTATTAATAATAATTAGATTGTTTTTGAATACGATGCAGGATTTAAAATGAACTGATGAAGATGGTCTATGTGTTTAGTCTGGCCTGGGAGAGATGCCTGTTCCCTTCTGGATCTGTTACCCCATCAACCAGATGTGGAAGACTATGTTCAGAATTTAGGTCTCATGGCATTTGTGGTGCCAAAATGGAGGGAAATACGCTCCATTTTGTCATACTCTTTTGTCATAGAACCCCCAAGAATTTAAAACTACTTCCACCCCTGAATATATGTGTGTGTGTAGGAAGAGCTGGGGGTTTGTACCTTAGTGAACTAACTGAAGTATGAAAATCAAGAGTCCTTCTTTTAATGTCATGTGAGCTTTGTTTGCTTTGGATGACCCGGCTCTGTTCTTTGTAGACCAGCGGCACACAATGTCTACCTCTGCAGATAGAGCCAATATGAGGACGCGCACAGAGCAAGTGATAAGGAAGTAGCAACAAAGGAAGGATAAGGAGCATCAGCGGAAGGAAGGAAAGACTTAAGACAAACTTGTTGAATGGGGTGTTAGAAAGGATGGAAGGCAGTTGACAAATTAAATACACAGAATGGGAGGCACAATAGATCAAATCATGTATTGAGTGAGATAAGGAATATATTTGAAAAAGCAAGACCAAACGAACAAACAGAAAACATCTAAAATACCCCCTGGAATCTGATTTGAGTGTGAACCTAATAACTGACAGATAAGGGGGAATGAAAAGGTCTCTGATCAACCAGCCTTTTAGAAACATGACCGTATAGAGCAACTCTGCTTGAACTGCCATATCAGACACAGAAACAGGTGCTTGAATGTGAGTGATACTTACCCTGTTTTGAATCTATTATGTAAACCCATTGATTTAAACGGGATCATGTGATTTGGGTTCTTTTTTTCTTCTTTTTCAGCATGATTATCTTTAGATTTAGGTCAAAGGAGTTGGAGTGGAATAAGGGGGTAAGGAATGCCACTGCGACTTCAAAGGGGTTCAGCATGATGCAACTAGATGTAATGTAATGGCAGACATGAGCAACTGGGCCTCTAGAAGCAGGTATTTTAACAAAGGGGAACAAATTCTGCTTAACAACATAGGCAGAAATCACTGGCTGTCATTATCTCAATCTGATCCTCCTGATATTCGGAATTAGATTCGGAACATGGCTTGATTTAAATTCCATTACGAGAACTCCTCTGCAGCTTCTTTTCACAAGACTACATGTCACAAGATTAACATTAGAATGAACCGAAATTGGGGTGCAATCTTGTGACACCAAATAAATTGCCTCGGTTGATGAGAAATAGAATGATAGCATGAACTCGTCGTTCAAACAATGAAAGTAAGGGAGCACTCTTACTTTCCAAGATTTCCAAGAATAGAGTTAAAAAAGGTTAGGTAAGGGAGCAGGGCGAAAACAAGTGGAGTATTTTCAAGAGCCCAAGAAAAAAAAAAGTTTTATAAAATACTTTTTTTTCTATGTGGTTGTCCAGAGGATGGAGCTTCACAGGCAAAAAGCTTAGAGTAGTTAAAATATCAACTGGCGGCATGTTGTTTAATTATAAATGAAATACTCTTTTCACCAAACCGCCTCTGGTTATTATGTTCAGGAATTAATTTGCAACATGAAAAAGCTGTTATCACTTGATGCTGCCTGCATGAGGTCCTCTCTCCTTAGAGATAAGCCATCTATCAGCAGTTGTCGGAAATTATTAGTTTCTCCATCTGCAGCTGATTCATGTTAAGGCAAAGCAAAAAATTAGGCAGAGGGGGAAAGAAAGCGCAACAACTGCGTTGCACTGCGTTGGCCGTTATTTGTCATGCCCACATGTGTGACAACACTTTGCTGTTAGGCACATCGTAGGGCAATGTTTTTGAGGAAAGCTGACCTGAATAAGCTCAAGGAGACGCTTTTGTACATGTATTTACCATAATTTACTGTGCGTCGTTTTCAAAGCACGAGGCGAAGAAACCCAGCTCTTTGAGATAAGCAATCCTTTGTTTTTAACCAAAGCCCCGTATTTGAATGAGAAAATGTTCCAAGCGAAAGGGTTTGGGCAGCTGCAGCACTATCAGGAATCAAACCGAACCTCAGAACCTCAGCTGTGCAAAAAGAAAATTCTGAAAACACAATGAACTTTTTATTGCTTTCGACAGAGTTTTTCTCTTCCCTTCACACTGGAGGTGGAAGAACTGATTTACTATTGATATTCTCGGCAAGAAATGACCCAGGGTGCCCTGACTCAAGCATCAGTCAGAATAGTTAGATGCGTTACAAGTGATCTGAAATCAAAATGTTTCACTCTATCGCAGTCACTTTTTGTGATTTGTGACTTTGAAAAAGAATCGTGAAATTCCAAGAGCAGCAGTTAAAAGCAATTACGCAAGCCTTGAAAGTGTTTGCTGCTCTGGTCAGGATCTGTTCAACCTCTCTCAGAGTGAAGGATGTCTACATGAGTTTTACATTTCTTTATTTGTATCTCATGCTTTCTGTTTAGTGGAAAAGGTCGAGGTGGTTGTGTAGTCAGTTGGCAACATATAACTGAACATATGACAAGTCCTTTACGGAGACAAATGCTATAGGCAACCAAACCTTGATACTTGCCTTGATTTAACTTTAAGGCACATTTAGTGCATTTTCAGGTCTTTGGGTATGTACAAAATGTGCAGAAATTTGAAAAGAAAAGTTCATACTGCTTCTTTTTTTTTGCATGCAGGATTCTTGCTTTTATTTAAATTACCTTCAGGAGTCCACCACTTTCCTGATTCCTATAGCTGCTTACTCCATATGTTGTGAGGATTTGATAGGGTTGTGCTGTCTATCTCCAGGAATCTTTGCCCAAGAGGTGGTCTAGTAACAATCTCTTCATGAGCAAAGTGAATAACATGTCATGCATAAAACCACCATTGTGTTCTTGTTGCAGCCAATAAGGTCACAACATATTTACAGGTTAAGGGTTCAAACATCCTTTTCTATTAAATACTTGATCTCTTCCTTGTTTTCCTTGCGTCATATTTTTTTACAGGAAAACCGTGGAGGGAGAAAGAAAGTGTCAGTATTTTCTCTCAAGGTGGTCACACAGAGAAACAGCTTAGCTTTGTGAAGCTCTAAATTGGTCATTTATCCCTTTGCTTACTTCCTTTGCTTTAATTAATCTCGACTATGCCACCTTTAGAATGGCTTAATACATAAGGATATTAACTGCTTACCAGTGTAACCTGGAAATCAGGCTACCCTGAGGGACTTCCGCTGCCTGATATATTGATTTTTATTTTTTTTTCTATGGATGGAAGATGGAGCAGAGACCTGCAGAGGCTTTCAAGCCTTGGAAGACTGTTTCCACTGGTAAGCAGGGTGGTGGCAGAGTCCTGGTGAAGGGCTGCTTTCTTTAACTTTATTGGTGTGTCATTGAAACAGGACTGGTTTTTAAAGCAATGATCTCCATCATACCACAAAACTGGGTTCAGAGCAAGTAAGGCAAGCAAATGTTAGGCTTTTGGAATAGATCCAACCTCTGCCACCTTGAACATCTGTGTAAAAAAAGATTCCTGAAAAAAAACCTGTCAAATAAATGAAACAAAAATATGTATATCTTCATGCTGTATCTATGTTTAATAATGTATTTTGGGTATGTGTAATAGCTGTAAGACATGCAGGCATTTGTATACAAAAAAAACTCACAAAAGGTCATCTGGCATTATGGAGGGGGAGTGGTTGGATGGGTGGAGGGCAGTCCTCCATGCGCATACCTCATATGAATTCTCTTTCATGTGGACTATTAGCATCAGGTAACCCTGTAGCCTCCTTCTTTGATGTTGGCATAGTTATCAAAGGATCAGGAAGAGAGGAAGGAAAACGACATAGACGAGAAGTGTGCTTAACCACGGCTTATGACTGCATGTGAATGAGGAGACTTCAGAATGAGAAACACATGGAAGTACCATTTGCATCAACTTGCAAAAAAAAAATAACGGAAGTCCAGTAAATATCAGACTTCATGCAGTAACTATATACTTACTATACTTATTCAAACAAAAACGGAATAACAAATTTCCCAGTACGAACGTCTCTATTTTCAGCTGTCAAGAGGAAGCTTAGTGAACATTTCACACATGCTGGGGAAGCTGGGGAAGCTGGAAAAGCTAATCTGCCCATTATGCATTTTAGTGGTGTCTCATGACCCAGCACTTCAGACCTGTTTCTCACACTCTACTTTGTGCTATGACTTGTTTCTAAGTGGAGAGCTTCGATCCACTGCAGTCCAAGCAGCACAAGCGCTGCAGGGTACAGGAGATTTTGCTGAAATGCTTCCATCCCGCAATGGTAATCCTGTGGCTGCAAAGAGGGAGTGAATTACAGAGAGAAGGGTGACAGAAAGAGGGCCTGAAGCTCGCTTGTTACAAAGGAGGTTTTGCAGGTTCAGTCGAGTGTGAACAACAGATACGTTGGTTCAGGAAGGAAGCTACCAACACGAGGCCTGTGCCACAGACACAGATGCACTGATGTGTGTCATTAAATGCAAATACACGTTTATTCACTCTGCCACTCCGTTGTCTTTTGATTAATTTATTCAAATGCGTGTGACAAATGTGTCATTACTTGGGCCAGCCAGAGTATAATCCAAATCAGAACTTTGTGATTATTATTACTATTATTATTATTATTATTATTATTATTATTATTATTATTATTATTGTCTGCTAAGATGTTCCGAACTCCTCCAAAATAGACTCAATAAGTCCCTCCTACTTTGCATGTTTCCCTGTGTGGAAATAGCATTAGCACTTTTCTTTCGTTGAAGAGTGAGGTGATCAATTTGTGGCATAACGTAACATATTTGGAGGCAGATTATTTAGAATACAATAAACCAGACTTATGTGATAACAACATAAAGTATGGTATAATTGTTGAGTGGAAGAAAATGACTGGTGGCTTGCATTGTGCTAATACCCCTCAAATCAATCCAGTGCAATCAAATGCCTTCAATTGTCGCCTAATCAACGTTCTAACGGTGTTTTTCATTTTTGTTATCACTAAATCTGCTCTGTGAAGCTATCATATCTGTTCAGATTAGACAAATGTTAAATACTTCATATCTGTGTCCTAACCTATTAAATGTATATATATAAAAAAGGAAGTTCTTAAATTACTAATTATTTCATGAATATTTTTATTTCACAGTTATGTGTGCTATACATTCATTTGCAAACGCAGCAAAATTGTTGAGACGATTGATTAGAATTTCTGTGTTTTAGTTTCTCAAATGTCTCATGGTGTTTTGTTAACCACAAACACCACAAATATTATGAGGGACTCTAATATTTGTGGTGTGCAGCCCAGATGGAAAAGTTGTTACTATGGTAGAGATCAATGAGGATCCTTAAATGAACAAATAAATAAACAAACAAAACAATGCATGAAGTCAATAAACAAATGTCTTGTGCATTTGCCGCAAAACAGAAATGGTTAGCTAGAATGAAAAATAAATATTTTTGTGTAACTTTGCAGAGCTTTTACAGCAACGACCGTTTTTATAATCGTGAATAATAAAGATTATTGGGATCAAAAGTGCCCAGTTTGGCACAGGTGTTGAGTGTGTGATAAATACAGTGAGCCTTGTGCACCTGTTTTTTCCCCTCTCCTTTCATCCATCTGTGTTCTGATGCTTTAAACAAGCAAGCAGGGAATCATTTTGATTATTGTGACATTAACCACAGCTGCATTAAAACAATGACTCATTCACCGAAAGCTGCAATTATTGGTATTAAACCCTAATGCACCTAACCCTTTCAACAGAGTGCTTCACCAAGTCAACCATTCATTTCAGGAAAATTATGCATGCTTACACACACACACACACATACTGTGTGTAGTTTAAGTGATCCACTTGTAGCACTTCGTAAAAAAAATAAACAAAAAAAAAATGCACAAATGCATGATAAAACGTGGAAACGTTACATATATTAAAAGGAGATCTACAGGTTACACGTTGGCTTTCATTGTGTGATAAAACATTCAGATGAAATGGATTTCATGCTGCGCCCTTTGATCTCTATCTCCGCGTTTCTGTTTTCCCCTAAGGACCCCACCACTCCCAAAAAATGGTTTAGTTAAAGTGTTATTAAGCGAGAAGCATGAGTGGGTGGTGATATTTGGTTAAATGTGGCAGTAATCAGCTTAATGCAGAGTTAAAGGGCCGATGGGACTCTGGCCAAATCTCTGGGCTATTAAAGTTGCACCATGTCCCCCGCAGTGACCTCATCCTCAGCTTTAATTATGGCAATAGCGTCTATCCCCTTTAGCTTCATTCTCACTTGTTCTAAGTTCATCTCTTATTTGTCTCTCCTTCAACTCTCTGTTTTTGTTTTTGTTTTTTTTGTCTTCAAACCTTGCATAAACTGCAGCAGTGCTAGTTCTCAGCTTCGCCATCTGCGTCTTTTTTTTGTATTTTTTTATATTTCTGATAGCTCGGTTTTTACACCCTCCCCTCCCCTGATTTTGCTCTCTCTGTTCTAACCTCTCCCTGCCCATTTAGTGTCTGGCGTTCTCTTTCCTTCTCTCTCTTCCCCATCATCTTTATTTTGGAGCAGGGGGGCTTTTTCTTCTTCCATGTCTTGTTGCATGCTTTACACTGTCTGTCACTGCTGTCAATGCGTGTGGGAAATGAGTGACGGGTCTGGGGGGGGGAAAGAAAAAAGATTATCGCTGATTTGATTATTAGGAGAAAACGCCAGTGGGAGGTCTAGGGACAGAATGATTGTTCAGGTTTTATTAATTATAAGAAAAAGGGAAAATACGCTACAGTAGTTTATGCTTTTCTGTTTTATATTCGCGAGATTTGTTTTCCACTTCTTATCTAAAATCTCCTGACAGTTTTTGACTGGCTTTCTGCATGCCTGACATAGTTCAGCCTCCATCCATGTATCTCTTATCCACATTCAAACTGATTCTTTCTGCAAAGCTTTCACTGTTTTTTTTTTAAAGAAAATACAATAAAATTATATAACCTGTCTATCTAATTCTTTCCACTCCCTTGTGCCACTTTACTCTCTCCATATTCATCCTCCTCAATCCTTCTGTCAAACTCTCCAGTCTTTTTTCCTCCCTGCCTCAATCATCATCTTCTTCTTTTTATCTTCATTTTATTTCCCCTTTGTTTTATTCTGCCACAGGCTTCACTTGCCTCCTGTTACAATGCACTATCAATATTGCAAAGAAAACCACAGGCTGCAGCTTGTGTTCAACCACTCACATAAAGTCCAAATCCCTTCTAATTCATCTCCATGGACCCTGTGTGCATAAACACATGCAGCCGCTATCTCTAAGCCACGGAGAGAGACGAACACGGAGTTGCACACTCACACACTTGAAGAGCAACACAAGTAAAACACACAGACAAATGCCAGTGCACACTGAAAATGCGCATACATGCACAAGTTAAACATGCAGACCGTGGCTCACAATCATAACATCGCTGCCAAACATCTGTTGCCACATCTATAATTTCAACAGAACCCCAGTTTGCCATTGAGATGCGCATGCTGCCAGCTGGGCTTCCACTTCTGCCAGCCTCACATCTGCACTGCTCAGAGGACAGGTTGTGTCTGCTGGATGTGTGCGTGGGTGTGCTTGGTGTGCGTGTGATAAGGAGGGAAAAACATCCATCTGGTTACTCTTTTGCAGACACTCACTTTCTGTCTTTGTACATGTAAGTACCTAAATATTAATGTATGACACATTTGTTTCACGCAGTCTCCAGGTTCCTTAATATTCATCCCTCTGCCTGAGATGCTTGGATCTGTTTTAATTACATGACAGGTTCCTTCCTGAGTTGAATGTCGTGATGCTTTGCAGTTTTACATTCGGATTCCAGCTTTCACTATAGCCCAAATATGACCTACCCACCTGTATGTAATTTACGCCCTCTTCCCATGAGTCTCTGTACTTATGCGGCACCTAAAATAAACCGAGTCCTGAAACAGTTATAGTCAGTTTACTTAAAGGCTTTTTATTTTAACATATTTTAAATTTGCCTTCTCAATTTGTTTCGAAAGACTAGTTAATAAAAACCTTCAGATAGGCCTTCACAAGCCAACAAGTACAAAAATGACTTTAAATTTTCTGAAAATAATTTACAATGGATGTAATTACTATAGGGATACAGTCAAATTTAACAAATCGGCGATGATCCGATGTGTAACACTGAGCCGGTATTAAAAACCAATGTTTATTTCCATCTTGTTTCCATTTCAGTAAATGTTTGAGTGGAGTTTAGGTGGTGAGGAGAGAGGAGGGTGACTCCTACTGTCATGTTATAGTGACAGTGATGCAACACAGGATTAATGCAGAGGAGAAATGTAGAGGGTATCAACATTTTACATCAAAAGGGTAGGGAAACATGCATAATACAAATATTGGTAAATACTGCCATAACAGCAGTATTAATGTCGGATATCAATATTGGCTCAAATGTTTATATCAGAGCATAATACAAATTGTATTGTAATGTCAGTATAAGTGCAACAAATCTCTGCAGGCATGTTTGGCAACATTAGGGAACAAACAGCATTATAAAGACTAAGAAAGACACAGACAGCTCAGGAACAAAGGTCTGAACCGGTTTAGAGCAGGATTAGGATACAGAGCAATAGACCAAACTTTGAATGTCTTACTGAGCACAATTCAGCTCAATAAAACATGGTAGAGGCACCTTTGTGTTGTGGTTAGCAAGGACAGGGAGGCGGTACAGAAGTGAAAGAAATATTGGTGGGATTAATGAAATTCATGGAAGAAAGCATCAAAATAATTGAGGTTCATCCTCCAACTGAAGCTTGAATAAAAACTTGTAGATTAAAGTGAAAATCAAGTCCAAACTTGAAATAATTTGTGGAAAAATTGAGAGGTGATGATCTGAAGTGCTGTCTGTTCAGTGTGACGGAGATTTTTCCATTTTACAAAGAAAAAGGAAACAATTCAGTCTTTACATATGCTAAGACTAAGATTGGAGTCAAAATTGGTTTGATCATAGATTAATCTGAAGGGACTAAATATAAATTAAAAGGAGAGGTTTTATACATAAAATGTGTTCAAATTATCATCTTTTGTATTTCATTTCACAATCATGCAAAATGGTTTATCACATGCTGTAAGTATTGCACAGATTCCAATTGTGGTTGCAAAAATGACAACACTAGAAAAGTTTAAAGTATATGAACAGTTTGATAAACCACTGCTCCATAAGAATGTGCATGCTAACAAATAACCACACGATTCTATCATTTATCAGCCCCAAATGCTAAATATTAGATAATGCTCATGTTAGCAAACAGCTGGCTTTAAACATTAACTCAGGTGCTGGCAGGTGGAGCTGTGCGTCTTTAAAGTATAGTTGTTTACATATCTCTTTAGTTTTGCATCAACACAAGTTCTAGATCCTGTCTGTAGGAGTGCTTCGGTATTTTTGAAAGATATTGATTTGACATCTCAGCATTCATGAAGGTTCTTGCAAAGATTTGCAGGCTCAATTCTGTTTTAATTGAGCCTTTGGGTGGTTCTGTTTGTATTTAGTTGCAAAACATCTGAAGCATTATGTTCCATGAAATGGTCTTAGTAGAATTTTATGTTTGGCTTATTTCAACAAGTGAGAGTTACGAGAAGTCACTATGCTAATAACAAGAAGGCAGAAGAAGCCAGAAAGAAAGAGAAAAGAAAGAGAACCTGGCTGGGGGTCGACAGCACAAAGAGGTGCAGAAACAGTAAAATTACACTACTTTCTTGTAACAATCACAGATTTTCACATGAATGTCCAGTAGCATGGCATAAAGCCTCAACTAAGCACGCTGCAGGATTTAACTGGGGCACCAAAAATGCATTTGGAGAATTTGAAAAGTTGCAGGTCAAAAGTTAAGTAGAGAAGGCCTACTTTCATGTTAACCCAGCGGCTCATCATTTACCCTGTGCTGCATCATGGAGAGCTGAATAGACTAAAGCAAAAAAAAAAAAAAAAAAACTGAGATACAAACAGCATTAAGCCACATTAAAGAAGATTAGGGCAAGCAATCAAGTGTTGGTTACCATGGAAACAACAAGCCTAAACTGTTATTAAGTAGAGCTGTGTAGCTATAACCAAGACTAAGATTTTTCAATGAGGATAAGCTAAATGTTATCTGCACGGCTCTCACCCCCAACCCCCATCCCGCTGCTTTATGAGTGTAATTCCAGATCTATGTCCCAGATAATCCTTGTCCGCTAAATGTATTTATGCTTGTTCTGCTTATTTATTGCAACATAGGCAGGGGAAAGATCTTGTTTCAGTCATATTTTAACACTGAAGGAGTGTTTGTGTGTTCTCTACTAACTGGCGATCAACAGGGATTTTTCCAAAGAAGTGAATTTGTGCCCAGAGGCCGTGATGAGAATTGTCCCACTTCCTGAGAATGCAAACAAATAAAAAAGAGAGTGAGCTGCTCTTCAGTCCTCAAATCGGCCTTTTGAAAAGCAGACGTCTACAGAGGAGGTCAGAAATGGAGTGTAAGGCATGCAGGGAGCAGGAAGGAGGGCATGGCCGTACAACTTGAAAAACATTATTTCAGGCTGAGGATTCAAGACACATTATGCACTTTATTCAGTCAATAACCTTGATGTAGACTGGTGTGCTACAGTTACATACAATAAATTTGTTTGTGTTTTTTTATTCTCTGAATGTTCTATGATGTTTTGTTTGTAATAAATTATCATTTTTGTTTGTCTGCGTATTTATGGCAGTTCAGCAACTTTCGAATGTTTCAACTTGCACATCAAATTCACACAGACTCATTGAGCAACTTAAAAGGTAAAGAAAAATAAACAGTCATGAGGCTGATGTATGCTGGTATGTGTTTATGGGGTCTATTGTGAAATAGAAAAAAACTGTCTCTCCAGGAAATTCACTTCTGTTTATTTTATGAAAGCCACATTGTTTTTCGCTCGTCTCCAACATGGTTAAACTCCTGCATTTTTTTGATCTTAAGCACAGTGTGAATGTTTCTATCAATATTAGTTGAGGCACATTTTTGTGAGTTTAGAAAAATATCACAATAAACAAGAAAGTTACTACATTGGGGATTGCTTTAAGTAAGTCAAGCTTCAAATACAGGGTACTTTTCAAAGCAGACATCACAAAGTAAATGGGTTTTTACACTGATCAACACATGTCTAAAACACGACCAGTTATGCGTGTTGTGGGATATGTTGCAACACTGCTGCAGCATCACCTTCTGATGCCATATGGTGAATAATAGTATGCACCCCTGCTACAGAACCGACTCATACTCGAACTAAATGTTGCAGCAATGACCCTGTGACGACGCCGCGCATCGTCTGTGCCTGGACTGGTGAAAATAGTTTTGACCTGGCTCAAAAACCACAGCAGAAGGAAGGAGGGACGCAACACCAGCAGCTATTTTAATCCCTGTTAGCCTGTTGTTCCCTGACTGCAATGGCTCTGTTCACGCCGCTTTTAAACGGAAGATGCCAAACTGCCACATGGTCACCGTGTGCCACCCACCTTCTGACACCTCAAAAAAACACGACCTGTAACTGTTAACATGAGATTCTATTAGTAGTTTAGCAATCTAATATCAAGTATTATGATTTTAAATTGCAAATACAAAAGGCAGTGAAATTCTAAAACACCATTTTAGCCTGATTTCCTTTTGCTTTTACTTTAGTCATGTTTTTTGTTTGAATCCTCAAAGCACTGAAATGTATTTGTATTCTGAACACACAAAGCAGTAAGTGTTCTTTTTTTTTCTCTGTCAATATTATATAGCTGTAAATATCATAGTAAAGGTTGTGAAAACACAGATCCTTTAAATAATGTGGATCCTCCGACATTGGGATTAAAACATACTCACTCCCACCATCATGGAAGTCATTAGGGGCACAACCCGCTTTAATAACATTACTTTCTGTTTGTTTCATTGTTTTTATTGCTTTGAGAGCAATTGAAATTGTAAACATTTGATTAAACGTAAGGCCCTATTAGATGTCTAGGCTCTAGTAGTCTCTCCACGCAAGCTTATGCGCTCAAATTATGATGGAGTAATTAATGTATTTTCACTGCTGCTGTCTGAACATGTCTCCTAACATGTCAATGAGGGAGAAAAGTGTCTCACCTCGGTGGATGCTGGGCTGATGGAAAGCCTGGAAAAAAAAGTGCAGGTGGGCAGCAGCGATGCATGATAAAGCAGAGTGAAGCAGGACATTTTGCAGCTTTAATGGACCAGTCAAGTAAGGCGTGCCTAATATCTTTTGTGGAGTGTGCAAAGCCCCCACATCTGAAGCGGCTGCACAGCTTGTGTTGACTACCTGCGCTAGTTCACCGGTAACTACATGAAGGCCAAGAAAGATCTAGAGGATTAGAGCGTTCACAGTTAGTCTCATTTCTTTATCCCACTTAATGTTACATACTCGAGACACAGCATGTGTCAAAGCCAAAGAAGCAAAAAAAAAAAAAAAAATCCCATCTGACTTTCACGACGCCATTAACTTTACCAAAATGTTTATTCTTTGTTCTTATCTTGTTAATATGTCAACAGCACACAATTCCCGGATGCTCATCATCCATTACGCAGAAGTGTCGACACGGCTCATACAGGAAGGTGTGTCGGCTCGTACAAATTGAATTGGGAACATTATTATTCCACTTGGGCCCCTGTGCACCTGAGCAGGCCTCTCACACAGTGAAGTGGAGAGAGACATATAATGTTCTGTCAGCATATGCGCTGGGTACCGTCCATCTGCGTGATGGCCCCCAAAGCAGCACTAATTTACCCCCCCACACTCCTCTTAAACTACCGTGGAAACAACTACAGTCAACCGGCCCAGTGGGGAGGGACAGAAGAGAAAGCGATGAACAGTCTCTGTGCAGCACTTGCACGTGTCCTCCATGCACATGTGGATTTCAGAGCCGTTTGCGCATACATGGCGGTGTGTGTTTACATCTTTATCACAGAGAAGGATGCAAATCCTGCCCTTTTGGGACTGTGTGAGTTCGCCAGCATGTACCAAAGGCTACCATATTGCAACAGAGGTCACCTGTCTGCAGGCTGGTGACTGGTTCATTTTTTGCACCTTTCCTTCCTCATACCTGATTAGCTGGTTTCCCCAGAGGCACCTTATCCTTACTGCCATCTGCTGGTGCAGCATCCATGCTGATTAATTAACAAACACCACTATAAACAATCTTGCCTCTCAGGAAAACAGTCATCATGTATCACATCTTCAAGGATAAGTGTGAAAGAAGTGTGTCACAGAATTCCTTGTGTTTTCTACCTATGAACGTCATCTCACTTCTGTCGCTTTCTTCTGTCATTTTCTGATAACGTCAGTAGGGGGAAAAAAAAGTAGAAGTCTCATTGTGGGGTTAAAAAAGTGGGGAAAGAACTACTAATTTTTAACGCTATTGAAACATTGGAAAGCTGTCATCATTTGACATGATGTGAAACAAACTGAGGATTATAACACTTAGTTATAACCCTGAGGCAAATTTTTGATGTTGGTTTGTAGGCATTTTAAACAGGTTTAAATGTTGTATACCAGCTCTTAGCTCATTTAAGGCAAGTTGGAGAATTAGATTTTAAGGCACCTTTACAGAAAAGTAACTCTAAAAACCTCAAGTAACTCGAAATATTATTGCTATCTGCACCTTCCATGAATTTAACATGTTTTTTTACTAAATGTTGCTACAGTTCGTTTCATCTATAACTTGTCTTTCATTGTATTTATCCTTCATGTTTTTGTGTAAAACACTTCAAATTAAATTCTATTGACTACAATACAATACAATAGATACACATACATACAAACACTGTAAGGTAAAGCCTACTGAATCTAAAATGAGAATGACATTATTTTATTTATTCTGACTTCTGGGTATAAAGGGAAAAGAGACACTCCGAGGAAGAAAAAAGAGGGAACTAAAATCAGCCACCTAACACACAGAAGGCATTATCATTAAACATCTGTCCACCCTTTTGACCTCCTCAGCTTATGTCAAATAAGTGCAATTAAACTGTAGTGAGATTGATGGGAAGATAAGGATTGTTGTAAGTGTGTGTGTGTTGGTAATCTCATCTGGGTTATAGAAATGTTGCTCAATGTGTGGTGTGCTGTGGCTCTGGGAGCCAAGTTGGTATTTTCTCCTGTGGCATACTTGTCAGAATGGCGAGCGTATTTATTCAAATATGTTTTTAACCACAATTTAAGAGAGAATCAACTGTAATGCTATAAAAATGACACGACAATGCAAACTGTATATAGAGCACAAAAGAAAAGCTTTGTGCTGCTAATATTGGGCTAGGAAAACACTGGTTTCCAAGCTGATAGAGATAACAAACAGCCCTTTTTGTTAATATCAATTAAGTATGGTGTTAAATAACCTTAATATATTCACATAAGGTTTTCAATAAATTCAATTTTAGAATTTTTCAAATATAGATTTTTTTTTTGTTTGTTTTGGGGGGCAATATTGAGGAGGGGGGCTGAACACCCAACAAACATGAGTTTATCTCTGTTTGTTTCTGTTGTTTGGAGAGCTGTGGATTGTTAGAGTAGCTTGCTGTTGTGAAAGATGTGGACCAATGAAATGTTTGTATGCCATCTCTGGGTAGAGTTAGCTCATTCTTTTGTTTTATCAGTCAACATATTTGAGTTTGATGACAGTGGGCATTTTCATTGGCTTCAGGCTTTTAGGGTGTTCGAATCAGAGGCTCTAAAACTTTTCAGCTTCTGACCAGTAAAGTAATAGCAGAACAGACTCATGATCCAAACGTACAAACATCTCAATAAAGTCGATCGACGCATTGATTTTGTCTATTTCTAAGTGCTGCTTTTACCTCGTTAAACATAACAGAAACATGTTTCATCGTCATAATTTTTTTGTTGTTTAGTTTGATTTAGAGGACCTCAAGACCCCATAACTGTTGATCCATGACCCTACATGGGGTCCCGACCACAACACTGGAGTCAGTGGTCTAAATAACAAACTCACCATTTTATCTTAGATTTTGTGAGTCAAAGTGTTTACCTGAATCCTACAGCTGACAGTTTCAACTAAGTAGCAGCAGGTAGACAGTAAACTATACATTTCTGAAAATGTTGTTGCTATTTTAAAGATGAGTTTTTCAATAAAACACACAAAACAAAGTTACACACCAGTAGCTGGGGTGCCAGAAGAACATTGGTAAACAATTGGAAATAAACAGAAGTAACTTTTATTATTAAAGTTTTAATTCAGGTCATCTTTATAAATAACAATAACACCCTAACAAGAAATTAAATAGTTTTTTTAGAATGCTACTGAACTTGCTAAATGTAAAGCAATTAAAATATGTATTGTCATGTGTCATATAAAGCATATAAAGCATTGTTGTTTTTTTTAAAAGTTTGGAATATAAGCCTTACTCTTTCCACTAGAACCCAGCTGGAGTTCTGTTTCTGTTTGATCAGAGAAGAAAAGTTGTGGCACTTTCTTGACTAAACTCTCAAAGAGAATCTATTTAGTTTGATATACTGTGCAACAAAAGAATGGGGTTTTTCTTTAGCTCAGCCAAGAAGACTGTATTCATCCTTGTTTGCCTGTGCAAAACGTTTAAAACTTCAAGACAGATTCGAAAACATAATTTGATGAAATGTTTGCTGATGGAATACTGGTGTTAAAACCCCTTTTTTAAAAAAAAAAAAAGTCAAATAGCAATAAACTGTTTTCAACCCACTTCCAGTCAGATGTTTCAATTAATGTATTATTAACATTGAATTATTAACATTAAACGTAATGTGTTTTTACTCTTATGTGTTTTTCTTTGATACTCTTGTTTGGGGGATAATTAATAGCATGGCACACAACTGCCACATTTATTTAAAAAAAGAAGACCCTGGTGCATGAGTTTGACACATGGTCAAAATTATACAAACGTACTCAAACATGAAGAGCTCTGGTAAAATGACAGGCTTTGTAATGTCGTAATTGGGGCGAGACAAACTATTTCAAACCTTTATGTACCTTGAATATCATTTTTTTCTGGTATAACATCATTAAAAACAAACCAATTTGTTTCATAGAAAGTTATAAAAAATACAAACCTGTAATAAAACACTTGTGTTCACACCCCTAACCAAAATCTTTACTGAAGCACTTTTTTTAAGTCACTTTCAGCATTAAGTCCTCTTTGGTTTAGATGTGCTGTGACTTACTGTTGTGATCGGTGTTTTTCTGTATAGTTATTTTGAGATTTTCTGTGTTTAGTCCTGTTTCCCTGTGAGTCTCTGTCCTGTCCTCCCTGTTTATTGATCCCAGCTGTGTCTAGTTTCTTGATTACCCTCCCTCTGTATTTAAGTCCACCTGTTGTCTTTGTCTGTGTCGGATCCTTGTCATGTAGCATCGTGTCACCACTGGTTCCCTGTGCTCCCAGTTCCGTAAGTTCTTTATTAAATTCATCATTTTCATCACTTCATCCTGAGTCTGCCTGCGTTCTCTCACCTCATCAAAACCAAATCATGACACTTGCAGTGAATCTGATTATCGGAATCAGATTTTCCAGAATTTTCCACTTTGTTTAAGGTTTAAAGGTGTTAGGTCAACATACATGCTGAGGAAAGGGTGGACAATGGCACTGGATTCAGGTGATCTTAATCAGGAGGATGTGGGACGTGTGAGAAGAGAATGTTGAGGCGATGAGGGAAGGAGACTAATTATCACAAAGAACACAGAGGGGACTGAACTAAAGCACAAAGGAAAAACGAGACTAACTTAAGAGGATGACCTAAATGCACAAACTGAACCTCAGAAATGAATAAACACAAAGCAATGAAAACCTGTGAACTATTACAAAAAACCCAGAAGTGATTAACATGGAAATTATTATGGCACTAATTAGAGATTTCAGCTTGGTTCACCAGACCTTAGGATAGCAAAACTAAACTTCCAGGCCATAAATCCAGCTGGAAACTTTGGGACCACAACAATGCTCATCACTGAAAGGACACCAAACCCACCGTGAAAGATGATGGTGGTGTTACTTCTTCTTAGATGGAACTCAGGTTTTTGTTGACTCTTCTAAAGCCATCTACTGTAGCCATAGCATTAAGTGTGTTGTCTTGTCTCGCCTTGCTTTAGGTTGTTCCTTCACTTAAATATAAATTTCTAGTTGTTTCATAATTCGGAGAGAACAACTTCCCCTGGATTTCCTAGAGAAATCACACATTCCATGGACAGATTTTTTTTCTCTCCCAAAGGTGGAGACTATTGAATGTTTTGTTCTTGCTTAGGACCCCTGATAGGGATATCTTATTTATTTAATGATATCAGAAATGTCTAGGAGCGTAAAAATACACAGTAATTGTGAGCAGCAGGCAAAAGGTAAAAAACACAGGAAATAACCCCAGAAATAAAAACAGGCAGACTAGTAAACAGATTTAAATTCATAAGAGAACAAAGGATGATTACCGGTGGTGTAATTACTGAAAAAAAAACCATCTGTGGGAGAGCAGGGAATTGAAGAAAGAAACGGAGGAGAAAATAGTAAGTAAAACAATATGTTGAACAAGGAAACCATTTTTACTAAAACAATGGAAATATTAAAACAGAAAAATTTAAAACTTCAGAAGCGGGGATCAACAAAAAGTAATTAGAACACAGGAAAATCCAGACTACAGAAAGAAAAAGAAAAAAACTAAGAGTAATTGATCATTACAAAGACTCGAAGTTCATCAAAACTACAAAACTTATGTTTTGCCCATAAACAGCCATGTGATTAACATGAGCAAAATCCAGACATTGATAGAAATGTGATCATTCAAATACGGTTGCGTCTGCCTGTTTTAGTGATCATGTCTGAAAAAAAGAATAAAAGAAAGAAAAATATGTTTATCATTTATTTCTGTTTCCTGCCCTTCAGCATTTTCAATATTCTGTTTTCTGAAACATCATATGGCCTCTTTAAAATCTGCTTCAGGCTATACAGGCCTTGAATATTTTTACTTGAGCTCCACTACATGTGAGCCTTTACCCTTTAGGCGCAATGCTCTGATTTTGTTGTTGTTCGGTGGAGTAATTTCTGAAACCTAAGGGCAGGTTTCTTATTCTTTGCCTATGACTATACCCTGGTAAAGTCAAAGATTTTTAAAAAAAATTTTTTACCACTGACATTGTGATTTAACAATACTGCAGATCAAATCGAACAATTTTCATTTCAACATTAACAAAATGCATCACTAAGGAAAAGGAGATAAATCTTCTTTGAGGGGAATCATTTCTTGAATGACTCTTGACATGCTGATGATTATCCTGAGTCCACAGGGTAAAGTATGCTCAATAAATCTGACGGATCAAGTCAAAGAGCACAAAGTAGATAAGCATTAAAAAGGCAACCAAGCTGCATTATGTATGTCAAATGCATCACCAAAAAAAAATAGACAAATTATGACTTTCTTCAAAAGTCTAATAGAAAATATGAGTTAGGCATCAATAGCTGCAAAGCTTCAGGTTTAGTATATCATATGTAATAGTTTTGGAGTAATAACAGGTGAAAGATGTAGCTGCTCATGCCATAGACCTGAGCGTTATTGTTCTGGAAAAGCATATGTCAGAAATTCTGTCTGTACTTTTATTAAGATATTATGATGATCCGTGGACATCTCACACCTGCCTTGACCACCTGGATAAACATCATTGTTTTTTTTTCTCTACATTTAAACAGGTTCTGCGTAAAGCTTCCTGCCAAAGACATGGTAGGAGTAAATTTAAGTCGAATTTCTTTTATATACATGTTAGTGCCTTCTTTGAAAAAGTCTTCCATTCATGGAACTGAAAGGACACTGGAGCTGAGAAGTGCATTTTTCTGCCGTTTAATTTCCAAAGAAGCACTTGTAAAAATGTTATGTGTGTTATGAAGGCTGAAATGTTGTTTTCCTCGAAAGAATATTGACCCATTTCGCAGTAAATTTATTTTATTGGAGTGAACTATTTTAAATATACTGAGCTTCTTTCTATACTAAGGTGTGGTGTGTACTTCTATTGTTGTAGGGTTCTAACGCTCTCCTACAAAGCCACCAGAACCACTCTCCTTATTAGAACCAAGTGACTGACAACCCACAAATGAGAAGATTTATTAGTATGCCTGGTAGTCTTTTGTGAGCATCTGATTTTTGTGCAGTTAAGTAGACTCTTGATATGATAAGATTTGTTAAATACACTATAGGCTACAGGTTGCAAACACGACAGCAGCTCTAATGGGGATATCGCATGCCTTTCCTGTCAAATCCACATCAATATTTTATATTTACCACAGTATTTATCCACTTTGTGTATTATTTATGAATGTCATTTAATGTGTCACAATGCACACAAAGGATTTTTATGTGTTGTTTATGGTTTTTGTAGCCGTGCCATTTAGATAATGTCAAACCATAAGTTCCTCTGGCATCTCTGTAATAGTATTACACTCCCATTGACAAGGCTATTCTCAGCAAATAAGTGTTGCTTCTTCTCAACACCCGACCCTTAATTATTCATATGGAGCTGAATAGGACATTGTTTATCAAGGCTTCGGCTCCAGGAAGCCTTGCACTCTGGTCTGTATTTATATGTGTGTGTGTGTGTGTGTGTGTGTGTGTGTGTGTGTGTGTGTGTGTGTGTGTGTGTGTGTGTGTGTGTGTGTG
>CAEGAF010033308.1:0-65546 GCA_903067075.1 Micropoecilia bifurca | reverse complement strand
ATTTAAAAAAACTTTTTTTTTTAAATTTTTTTCTTTTTTTAAAAAAAAAAAAATTTAAAAAAAATTTTTTTTTTTAAAAATTTATTTTTTTAAAAAAAAAAAAAAAAAAAAAAAAAAAAAAAAGAATACATTTGATTTATATCTTTTATGCTTATTACATAGAAAAGTAGAACAATGAATTAAAAGTAAATAAAATGTGTGTATTTAAAAAACAATCAAGAAAATAAAAAGAGGCAGTGAATCTGGCTTTAGCTTTCCTCATTAGTCATGCAGAGCATCTTGGCTCCTCTCCCACACCTCCCGGCTCATCATCGCCTGGGCCATGGCTGCCAGCGCACCCCCACCTCCATGAGCCATCCCTCCTGCCACATTTTCCCAATCCCTCCCTCCCTTCGCTCCCATCCCCTATAATCACACCCGCAATCACAGTCTCTAATTAGGTTAATTAATTTGTATCAGCCCTTGTAGGGACTTGGCTGATGAGGCAGCCATAAAAGCGTCAGCAACTCCTTCCCACAAAAAAAGAAAAGAAAAAGGGGGGATGAGTTTGGGGGAGTAGACAAAGATCTGATGCAAGACTATAAACCAGGGGGTCACATTTTTATCCCCCGCCCCCCTCAACCCTTCTCACCCCATCACATTTCTCCCCCTGGCTTTGTTATTCAAACGGGGTGACACTGACACCTAAACAGTGATATATATAACCCATCATGTCACAATGTGCCGCTTCTGTCCACTGGAATGAAAACGTTCCGTGTAACAATAATCGAGTTTGGCGCTTTCCAGTAAAACAGTACTTCTCTGCATTTATCGCCGCACTGTTCTGCTTGTTTGTTTACACTTCTTCCACGGTGTTTTCAGGAGCGGATAACCGAAAAGGGGGGGAGGGGGAGAAAACAAAACTGTATGATAATGATTCTCTTGCCGGTTTGTCTGCGTAAGTAGTCAGAGATGCCGATCGAAGCGTCGCATTACAATCAGCGGCCCTCGTCGCCCCTCATCAGGCCACTGACGAACAAACTCTGATTAACACAACCATCTGATTACTGCAATCACCCAGGCTAACCGCGCACGAGCGCTGTCCCCCCTTGCCAGCGCGCGCACACATTCATCCACAACGCCACGGCGCCATCTGAGCTGATACGAGGCGGACGCGGAACGGCTCTCATCATGCATTGACACACAATTCCCATTAGAGGAGTGAAGGTTAGAGAAACACGCTAAAAACTTTGAGTTGGGGTGGATTAAGATGCGGAGAATATTACAAAGGAGTGAAAAGGGGCATGGCAAACCCACAGCTCGCTGTATAAACCTGTCCTCTTGTGCGTTTTGTTGAAATCCCTGATTTCTTTGAAACTCCATAAACACCTTGAGTGAAGGAAATGTTGTGATGCATGTTGACGCATGCATAAATAAACATACATGCAATCTGAGGCAGACAATGACACGAGGTGGCTGCGCGACAAGGACAGATCCGGTAGTTAAAGCGTAATGAACACGTCCCCAAGGCACGAACCTGGCATTCCCCTGAATGATGGACTGACAGTAATGCGGAGGCAGATGGGTGCGCTCCACGCCCCGTTCAGCACTACACACACACACACACACACACACACACACACACACACACACACACACACACACACACACACACACACGCACGCATGCACACCAGTGTGTACACACACCCTCCCCCTGGTGCATCCTGGGCCTCTCTCCTGCAGAGAGATACCCCCTGTAGGTCTGATGGGGAGGAGGGGGCGTAGCAGGGGTCCTGTGTGTATAAATGTGAGTGTGTGCACATCTAGAGGTGGGGTGCACAAGTATGAGGCCCCTGTCATGATTTAGGCTCCCATGCAAATTTAATCAATTCGAGTACTTCTCGCCAGCCAGGGCTCATTAGCGGCAATTTAAAAAGGAGGCTCTGTGATCCCCACCTCTTCGCAAGAGCCAGACTTTTAACTCGGGCATCCACATGCAAACCCACACAAACATGCTACGATACATATTGATATCTACACACACACACACACACACACACACACACACACACACACACACACACACACACACACAGTCACACACGCGTACACACATAAAAAAGGCATGCACATCAGGGGCACTGTCAAGGCCGCAAAGATTTTCCTTCAGACATCTTCCCTCTGGCATGGAGAAAGACACTGCCTCTTCCTTCCCCCCACTCCTCTGTCCCTACTGTCTTTCCACAACTTCAAAACCCCATGACACCCAGCTTTAAGTTAAAGGAGAGAAGGGATTCACAGATAAATGCTAGCTCTCATCGTCCCTTTGCAGCCCTCCTAACACTGAAATCCCATGCTACCTCTCTCGTCTCCCCACCTCTCCTTCTGCAGCTCTCAGTAATTGGGGGATCGATTAGCACTGTCCTTAACCATCCTTAACCTCGGATCAGTATGCAGGGCAACCTGGTGGAGGAGCTGGATGGAGGTGCTGCACTTGTGATTTTCAGAGGAGCAAGTGCAAGGTAGAAAAATAATGTTGGAGAACTACATTTGTATATCATTTATGAGTGAGAAATACAAGCACAACGCATTATCTGTACATAGCCTACAGATGCAGACCAGTTTGTTGAGGTCAGTATGTGTAAGAAGAAAAAAAAACCTTTAAAAAAGTTTAGCTTTTATTGCAGAAGTTTCAGTTTACCTTACAGGTTTCCCATAGGATTTAGATCTGGTCGTTGAGAAGCAGGGTGATTTGTGTTTTGGATTATTGAAAGGCCAAATTCAGACTTGCTTTTTCAGAGTAAACAGATTTTTAGCTTTATATGGCATTATCATTTTTTTTAAGTTTATGATAACATTCTTACAAGGTTCCCAGATGCACAGCTTCACATACCCAACTCTGTACCTCTGTACCCAACAATGGTCGACCTGAAAAAAAATCACAGTTGTGTAGTTTAGCAAACTTTACATGTTATGTTTATACTTAAGACCACAGAAAAGTACTTGTTCCTGGCATGTTTCTCAGAAAACTGACAGACAGGTATATAGTCTCTGATAGTTACTGAGACGTAGTGACTTGGTGACCCCAATGTGTCAGACAGTAAGCCATGGAATTCATTGCTTACTTTTTTTTGCCTCCCTTACCATTCTGCTCCATGTGCATGGTGGGCAGTGGCTAAAAGAAATGGTCCCTCTGTTTTGTGTCATATTTGCCCCCCAGGGAAACAGAAACTTGCAGATTCTTAAGCAGAAGTGCCTGGAATGTAAATAAAGTTCACATTGAGTTAAACTTATTTTGAAAGAGGGTTTTGCTTATAACAGGTAATTTCTTGAGTTTTTGGTCAGCAGTGAAAAAAAATTGCTCAAAAAAACGTTGGATTTTCCTCGTTTTTACACTCTTTGGATCTTTTTTCTTATTACACATCTTCACCAAGGAGACAATACATTTATTAACTTCTGTGAGACATTTTGTTTCATTCACATTGTCACCAGCTTTAGTTCAGATAGACTGTTCAGTGCACTCTAGAAAATCTGATAGTCTTTTTATTCAAACATCTTCAAACTGCAAACCTTTTACACTTATTTTATTAGCTGTAGTGGCACAAGATTGGGCAAACAAAACTAATCTTGGGCTCTGAAGGATACGAACGATGGATCTCAATTTAAGAACCCGTGGCAATTCAGCTGAATAATACAATAGTAGAAATTAAAAATTCCGCAAAGTGTGAATTTAGACCATTCTATTCTGTAATATCTACATTTGGTGAACAAAGCCTTTTTTTGTTCATTACTTCCTCTTAACCAGGCTACACTTTCCCTTTTCAAAAGTACCAGGGTCAATGTCATACCCTGCAGCAGTGCCGCTAACACCCTGTCCTCCACTTCCAGTTCCCACTCAAAAAAAAGCGACTATTCGCTAACAAACCTCAAGGGTCATTAACTTTAGAGATGGCATATGGGACTGAAAAATTGCCTGTGCGAGCAGCCAAATGAGTTATGAGGTCTACGACAATAGAAGGAATGCCTGTTTATATCTTTAAAATCAGAAGGTCACCCTCTGCCCACCCCTGAGCTCTGCCACTGCGCCCCGGCGTAAGAGCCCCTTCGGTGGAGGAGGGAATAAAAGGAGAGCTTGAGAAGAGACAGAGGCCTGTCTGTGCTCAGGTCTCATAGTCAGGGACGGGTCCCGGAACTGCGCATACAGTGTTTTGACCCCTGGGCTCCTCTTAACGACCTACGCCCCCTCAGCTTACGGACAGAGGGCCCCGGGGTGCTGGTTCACGCACGCTCTCTCAGAGCCGTGACGCAGTATCGCAGGGCAGGCTGAGGATGAATGTGATTCACTAACGCACTCAGGATACATCAGGTCTGAAATGAATGATCGAGTTCTGGGACATGGAAGTGAAGCTCTCCAGTGTCCGTATAATTAGCTTTAAACATTTAAATAACCACTTGCTCGCAGATTAAATGATTTGTTTTCAAGCTTTCAATGATTTCAAAGCTGATGGGTTTAATTAAAAATTTAAACAGCTACACGAGGTAGACTGTGGTTCATCCTGAGCTGTCGGTTTGTCCGATGCCCTCTCTCCTTCCTTTCCCTTCAGTGTCTCCCTGTTGAAGGTGATGGATGGGCTCTGCTTATGAAGCTGCTGAAATCACAATGAACAGTCAAATCAGCTTCACTGTGATCTGCTGCCGGGAGCCGGATCTTCAGCGTAGTCTCCAATTTCGGCTGAAGAAGGAGCTGAAGCTCGTCCCATACCATCCAACCACAGAAAAAGACAGAAATGAAATGTAGTCAGTTTTGCAGATGGAGACACTGTTTGCCAGTTTATCTTTGGAAATTAGCTCAGGCTCTGTCTGATTAAACAGAGGGAACCTGAATTGTCAATTTTTTGCTTCTTGTCAAAATTTTTAATGTGGATTTAGATCTAAACTTTTCCTGGATGTTTAGACGATGTATTGAACAATGGCTCATCAGATGTTTAAAGCTTGGCATATTGTTGTATATTTTAACTCTTCTTTACTCTTCTCCCTGAGACATCTGTTGTGTTTCTTGGTTTGTGTGATGCTGTTTACTCTCAAAAGCCACATTTCCACATGTACTGGTGCAGCTAACTTTATTTCAGGGTTTTTGATTAGATACTGGTACCAGCTCCTTTTATCTACTTGGTCAGGGTTCTAAGCAAGCTGAATTGAAGTGAAAATACTTCAGAAAAGTACAAATCAGTGACTGGCACCACTGGTTCAGTCATGAAAGTGACTTAAGTTTCCAGAATCAAACCCATATTTATAAAACTTTCAACAGCAACTGAGCATACGAAGACCTTTACCAAATGGCAGAATGGGCCATTGAAAAGGTGCCAAAGGTGCCATTTTTGTGTCGACTGGCGGATGAAACTCACCAGTGTAGAATCAGAAAATGAGAAACAAACAGAAAAAATACGCCTGGTTAAGGATTTTTTGCACTGTTTTGTTTCCTAACAAGGTGGCGAGTACACCTGAAAATACTTTGGTTAACTTGTTTGGATTTGAACAATCCAGTCCAGGATTCTGATATTTAGATCCAAATATGTAAAGACTACTAAATGAGTCTATAGGGTTAAAATAAATATTTAAGGTGTTTAAAATGTAAATCACAAAAGTAACATCCTGACCTCCTGTCTATAATTCCCATAGAAAAATAATAGTTTTTCGTCAAAGAACACTAATGCCCCCTAGTGGTAACGTAAAATATAATTCCACCATTTAAGTAGCTCATATGATCAGATTTCATTTTTAAACTCGTCCTAGAACCTCTTCAGAAATCATCCACTTGTTCTCCAAAACAATGGAAACTCTTAAGTTTGTAAGCAAAGCCAACAGTGACTTATCTCACTGAATTAATTGAATGAGACAAATTAATTTGCATTTAGATTTTATTGGAAAAAAAAAAACTAAAATATTTGGATAAATATGCACTAAACAGCAATACTCCAACAGTTGGGGGAAAAGATTCTCTCTCTTCTGGATCTCCTGGGCTCAAAGGTCAGTTCAGTACTTTGTAGGCATCCTATCCAAAAACTAACTTGGTCCTCAGTTGTCCTTTCTTAGCGTTTCCTCTTGGACTCAAACTTGTAAATGGCTGCTCTGTCAGGTGTCTCCTTTTTCACCTTCACTTTCTTGTTTTTATCCTGGAGCCAAAGTAAACAAAATATAGAAGAATAAAAATGTTGACAATAAGAGTACTGTTGTTCAAGTGTTTAGCACTACTCACATGTAGGTCTTTCCGGGTCTGGATTTTCTGGCTGATGACAAACATTTTCTTCTCTCTGTCAATCCTCTGAGAGAGGATTTTATACTGATGCTTCCTCTGCTTGGCCAGTTTCTACAGGTGAAGCAAACAAGAGTGATTTTTACCTCACTGGGCTCAACAAAAAAAAAAAAAAGAAATAATAACCAAAACGCTGAAGATACTACTCTTTACTGACAAGGAGTTGTCAGTCAATAACACGTGTGACTGAATTTTTTGCCAAAAAACAAAACAACAACAAAAACAACTGAGCAATCAACACTGTAAACACTAACATTAATAATATCTGGTTTCACAGCTCCTTTGATGCTTTCGGTCTCCAGTGTTTGCAGAGTTGGTCTGTTGTACACACGAGCCACCAGCTTTGGATCAGTACGGAGGTGGCTGGCCAGGTTAAATCTTTCCACTGAGGGCACAAAAGATAAAAAATGATCTGACATAAACAATTCGGCAGAACTGCTTGTTCTACACAACCCAAGTGGGCAGTAATCATTTTCAAATATTTATATATTAAACCTCTGTACTTACCTTCCTTTTTGGAATCAACAAAAAAAGTGTGTTTGTTCTTCTCTTTTTTCTCTGCATCCAGAAGATGAAGCTCTCCTTTCAGTCTCTCTATTTTCTGAAAGAAAAGCACTATTATCAGGTATATGTCGTAAATTGTGCATGTATTCTACATAATCCTTCAGTAATTTGTCAACTGCACCTTCTAAATTTAAACAAAAATTAAAAGATATTTAGCTTTACAACACTCATAAGGTGACAGCTCAACTTTTCAGTAATACACTTGGATCCACTACTACATAACTAGAGTAAAGTCAGAGATGTTTGTCATAATTGTGTAGCTCATATCTTGGCTATAACATTTGTGTATTTAAAATATATTTATTGGTCTTGTGTATTTTTTTTATCATCTGATGGATTAAATTTATGACATAAATAAATATACTTTATTAATACCAGAAGGGAACTCTCCCTATAAACTACATAGAATACCAGTTTTTATTATTATTACAGTACCTCTACAATAATATTTCATTGTATTGCGGTACAACAGCACTACTCTTTGTGGAAATAGACAAAGTCCTGGCACCAGCTGACGCACCTTTGCCTCTGCAACCCGTTTCATCTCCACATATCTCATGTCCTGAGTCCTCATCACTTTCTTCTGCTCCTCCGTCACCTCCTCCTCCTCAGTTTTCTTCATCACATGAACTCCATCCTGTCAGTATGACATAACTCTGTCAGATCCAGATAGAGAGCAATCTGTATAAAATAGTCAAAATTAACCTATTAACCTCCAGCTGAGAGCTGATCATCTTGAAGTAAAACTCATCTGGGTTTTTCTCCAGAGCTTTCTTTCGCAGAGCAGCGAGAGTGTTTTGTTTCTTGTGATAATCGCTGTAACAACATCGAACAACACAATGACAAACATGTTTTGTATTAGGTTTAAGCATACAAAGAAATAAAACAGAACTCACTCTGCTCGTAGTTTGTAGTCTTTCTTCTTCTCCAACAAACCCATAGTTTTCCTAAAACCAGGCTGGTTGGAAAAAATTGAAACCGTTAATACGAGTTTATTATTACTAGTAATACGTCTTGAAACGAAAACACAACCACACATTCTTGAATTTGAGTATAAACGCTTGGCTAACCAAGAGGAGGTCTAAATGTTTACCTGAGATCTCTCATGGTGGTTCCTCTGTCGGGACTTCAGCGCTTTTCTAAATGAAGACATCTTTAGGTAGAGTCCACAGACCTAAGACCTCCTAAAAACCGTCAAAATAGATCAAATTTGTTTCTTTAGCTGTGAAACAAACACAGAAAGCTAACCGCTACACCGGCTCTGTTGCTTCCTGTGAGCACGTGGGTTCCTGCCTGTGTCACGGCGTGTTTCTCATATTTCCTAACCACAGATTCGTCACTAAAGCAAAACTTTACAAAAGAGAAACTTAACGGATCATGACATTTCAAATAAATTTTATTGTTTTATTTTATTACTTACTTAAATAAAAGACAATACAGAACAATAAATGTTTTTTTCCCCCTTTAGTCAAATTGTTGCAGTATTCTTTTGTGGGTACTGCAGATAAGCATAACAACACTAGAGGGAGCTGTTGCATAGAACATTGAAGTTTCAGACGCGGCGCTTTCTAATGCCTGAGTAATTTATAGCAGTGACAACTGTTATTTGATGTATAGCCTTTAATTTTTGTAGTCACCGTCTTATAATCAAGAGTCAGTATTTAAGAGTAAGTATAGTGTTGAAGTATGTGTTACATGCTTTACCTATGTCCATGTTTTAAATTCTCTTGTACACAAGTCTGTTATTTAAATAAGCTCTTAAATCCTAATAGATGTCTGCCCCTTTCCCTGCTGGTCTTGGTAAGGACTTAACTCACTTTTCACACTTCAGAAACCAACTGCAAATCACCAGTTGTCTTTCTTTTTTTCTTTCTTTATTTTTTGTTTGTTTGTTTTATAATAGATTAGAATACTGATATTTTATTTTCTATCAACCCATTTTAGAAACTCTTGATTTTTTGTTACAGATAAACTAAAAATCTGAATCCAAGCAACTAAGCTATTGTTATGGGCCCCAAAGTCCATGAGGGGCCTCCTATCAATGTTTGAATCTTAACACAGACAATAGATTTAATATTTGTATATTTTTTTATTGAGAATTAAAATACTTTTTAATGTGGGTTAATATTTATATTTTTTATAGATAAATGAAAAGATTGACAAATTGTTTAGGTAACTTGCATGTGTACTTTGTAATAGAGTAAAGAATATTCATTCTTTGTTGTGCTAACATGATTACAATCACATGTCACGCCTTTAATCTCTCGCATGTGATTTGGTTTGTTCACAAATACTTACAATGTACTTAAAAGAAACATTAACTCCAACTAAATTTTTTGATTAAGGCCCCAAAGCATTAAATTGTCTATGCCATGTTCTATTCTGTGAAATTGTGTTCTCTGAGTGATAGTGTAAGTTTTCCATCACATATGATATTTTGCATTTAGGCTCAAAAGTTCAGTGTCTCATCTCACCGAAGCACCTTCTTCCACATGCTGTAAACCAGTATGTGATTTACAGCATGCCCTGCTGTAAACCACATACTGGACTTATCATGACTTTCATTTAACACTTTTTTTTTCTTGCCACTTTTTATATGAAGGTCGAATGTATAGAGCAGACTCTGCAGATCCTCCTTTTTTAAAGAATTACCATGACTTCACCTTTTGAACGATCTCTTTTATAAATATGTTTCAGCTTCTATGGAATTGTTTTTTTTATCACAGAAGAATGTATTCCTTTTGTGTTCATTTTTGTAAAATTGTTGCTGTAGAGTTAAACTAGAAAGTGGCATGCAAACAAAAACCGCGAGTGTGAGTTAAATCCAACCACCGTCTTTAACTTCACACTGCAGGGATAATATGTTAGATTTGACACTTACAGCTCTCTTGCAGCAACTGGATCTCCAAGTTTCATAATAATGTATCTGGGTAATAGAAAACATATTGACATCGTTACTTAATGATGTAAACCATTAAGTAAAGTTCTTCATGTATCTATTCATTTATCTTTAAGTATTCAGAGCTATAAAAGCTGCACACAACACAGATCAGCTCCAAATCATAATGGGATGAATCATTTTCAGTTGTAAAGACCACAAGCCAGGCAAAATATATGTATTGGCTGCCCTTTATGGACACTAAATTATTTTAGTAATTATGATAAGGATTAGCTTTTCGCCAGAATGAGCAGTTGACATTAATTTGATAACAAGTCTGTATTTTCCCAACATTAGTTTAGTTCCTCAGGGTTTACAAACTCTGTTTGATTTATGGACAGACTCAACAGACTTAAAAGAGATTAACTCAAGCAGGAAACAAACTGTACAACTTTCCCATTTGAACTTAAAGCATATTATGTATTTGAACCACACAGGAACTGTACAATCAGGACTTTGCTCTTGAGACAGATACATATGGAGTCTCTTTGTTGTTTTTCCATTAAGTAATTCCTGCAGGAACTCAGAAGATTAGGGGGTCACTGCTCTACCCTAGGGAGAAACCACTGTCCACTTCCTGAGATGATATAGTCTGCTGCAACGAAAGACAAAGACAAAGCCACAGTGGCACCAGTCCCCTAATCTTACACAGATTTCAAGCTCTTTGTGGATGTGAGAAGAAGCCAGTGAGACAGGGAAATATTCCACACAACAACCATCCCCCCCCTCTAGGAAGGGTCACTATCCCCTGCCGACCACAAGGAATTTGTTTTATATGTGTGAGATTTGCCTGGCATGCAGAATGTTTTGTGGGTGAGCAGAACTGTGAATGGGATCAGTGTTTCCACATTGTGTCACAAGCTTGTTTATCAGTCTGATGGCCAATGACCCCGTTTTCTTGTGAAGGTTTCAGCCCAAGGCCTGTCTGATCCACTCAACCACTAGCATGTTTCAACCAGGCAAATACAGACGGCAGGCAAAGCATCTTGCGCTCTGACTTACTGGGCTCCATGCTGTTTAATTCATGTGAGTATTTATCATTACAAGTGAAATGCCTGGTGAGCCACAGCAGGGGTAAATACTACTTTGGAAATCAGAGGCTTGTAAGAAGCTGATGCAGGAGCAGGAGCACAAGAGCTTGTGGGTTTGTTCAGGGTCAGCAGTGGAGGAATGCCCTTGTGGAGCAGATGCAGAACCGTTTGGTTTGCTAATATGACCCTGTAAAAATAACACTGCTGACATATTGTAAGACTTCTGTGCTCAGGCTTAGCTCAGAACTTTGGTATGTCTCCCCACTCTATGGTTGGTCCTCATCGAGTGTGAGCTGCCAAGCAAGCCAAGTAAAAAAAAATGCATGACACAAAAGTTCCCCCCGTATGGTTGTTTGGACGCATCTCATTTTATTGGCTTCGGTGAAACGTAATGCAGTAAATAATCTGTTCTTTCCCATTCATCTTCTTAATTCTAACACAAAGTACAATTTTAAAGTGCATATTTTCTCCTAAAAAGTTACCACTTACAAAGTGCCTTGAAGATCTTGTTTTTTCACCGATTCTTTTCGTTCTGTTTTTTTTAATGGCACCAACATGTAGCACATGTGTTAACTACGTACTTACATTTAGTTGTTAATTAAATTACTTTTTTGGGGGGGAAGGATTTCTAAGAGTAGTTTTACTGTACATTTTACTTTACAAAATATCCAGTAACGCTATTTATTCTCTGCTGGGTGTGCTGGACAATTTGGACCATATATATTGTCGCTGGGAGTACTTGTTCTGTTCTCGTGGAAAAATCATATTTTTGCACAAAACAATATATATATATATATCAAGATCCACTTGAAAGGAATCAAGTCAAGATTACTATGTAAAATGTTAGTCCTTGGGTTTGGTACGAAACCACAACCTGCCTCAAGTATGCTCCTTAACTTTTGAACTAAAATACTTAATACTAAATTTACATGTATCTAAAATTAATTGTTGCCCTGGTGTATAAAAGCTGAAAAACATTACCAAACGCTAAATATTAGGTGTTTGATCAATAAATAGGTGATACTTTTGTTTTATCCAGAAAGGACACTTCTCCTACTCCTTCAAATAGCTTTGAGTTATTTGATAAAAGTAACTTCATATGAACTGTTTTAACTCATCAGTGTCCACAATCTAATAATGTAAATGTTATAGTGTGACACTAATGGAGACTATTTGATTCTTTTGTTCTCTTCTGTTTGATCCCAGTGCAACTTAAAGTTTTTAGCATAGCGTGCTGAGCACAAATTCTTAAAAACAAAACTATCAGCTAGAGACAATCAGAGTCTTTCATAAAGTTATATTTACCAAACCCAGTTAACATCAGACATAACTCCAAACTTTGTACTAAACATCTAAATAGCAGTCTTATTAGATAGGAGATGACGGCACACCTCTTTGATCATCTAAACTAGAGCTGTGTTGATGTTTTAATATAGAAACCGGAAGCAACTCAAAAAGATAATGAAAAACCTGTGTACTCCTTCACAGAGGGACTCGTCATCCAGAGTGACAGATTAGATCTCATTTCATAGCTTCATAAAAAAAGAGTGTTATTTCACTTTACTTATTTTAAGAATTAATTGGATAACTTAGTTTGCAAGTGACAAATAAAATCTAAATGTTCTGATCAGGATTTCAGATTCTCAAACAGGAATCATAGTCATTTATGACGCAGAGCACCAATCGTATTCTTCATTCGAGTTATTAAAATCCATATGGTTTAAAATCCCAGTGCAGGAGACTGAGTAGGTCAGATGACATAGGCAGACAGGGAGTTGCTGCAGCACCTCTCCTAATGTCAAAGTCATTGTAAATGGCAAAAAGGGTCAGATTCAAAGCAGAAAATTAAGATTGAACTACAATTACGTTTTGCAAGGATGGCTACAATAATTGGTTGTGACAAAAATGGCTGATGTCTACTGGGAAAACTGTACAAACTCAAGACCAACAACTTGGTTGGGAAGTGAGTTTAGTGAGGGACTTTTTAATGCTGCAATTGAGATTCCAAGTCAGGATTGTATCTGGATATCCTTAACCTGATTTCTTTTTCAATTTTCTGTGTTAAGATGGGCCAGAAATCATGGTCACTTTCCACCACAGCGTTTTGCAACATATGCAAAACCTTGGAATAAGTGCAACAGCAGGTATTAGGGGAGAGTTGGAAAGAGCATTTGAACATTTGTAGCTCTGTGGTATAGCAAAATTTAAGTGCAATTAACATATATATATTTTTAGAGCGTACTAAAAATCTGCATCTTTTGCCTTAAAACCTTTGCATTTTGTGCGTAAGTTTCTCCATTATAGTTTGTTACCTTCCTGCTTGACATAAAGATGGTGTCAACTGATTTCCAGCTATAACCACCCAACTGAAGTGCAACATTTAGCAGTATAAAGTGTAGCCTTGTGCTCAGGGGCATGATTCTCATTAGAGCTAATTTTACTCAGGTGTCCTACAACTGCAAATGTTTAGGATAATTTAATGTTTACATTGTGGCACTAAATTCAATCTCACTGTAACCCTTTTAGCTTGCTGTTCAAAACACAAAACAAAGAGGCATTTTAAATCAGCCACTCTTGCCCTTTTTTTTCAAAGAGAGACGCAATGTGCAAGTTGTCCTACCCAATCTACCTCAATGAATTGACAGGCATGTGTATCCTTTAATTTGTAGCATACAGCCTGACAGGGCCACGCCTTGGAGTGTAAAAGTAGAATTTATAATTAAGGGGTTGTGGGGAGTTAAGGGGTCAGCGCGGTGCAGATCACATTCCCCCAGTTGTCACTGGACCGTGAAAAACACAAGTCACAAGCTTTGGCCGATATGTATTTATTTAGCAATTTCACATCTACAAGAATAGAATAGAATAGAATAGAATAGAATAGAATAGAATAGAATAGAATAGAATAGAATAGAATAGAATAGAATAGAATAACCTTTAAAGCAGGTGTAACAGCAGCATATAAATAAGTACAGTGTTACAAAAGTGTTACAAATCTATATAAAAAAAACAAGATTAACAATGACAACAACAACAATAATAATATCAATAATAATATATTGTGCAAGATTATAACATGAAGATATTGTTGGGTAGAATTATATTCACCATCAAAGGGATGTGTAGCTTTTTTAAAAATACATGTTTGTTAAACTTTAAAAAATATGTAACAGACTATTTACAATGCATTATATGTGTGCAGATGAACAGATATGAAATAATGACAGATATTCTATTTGAAATGAGCAAGCAAAAAACAGTGCAACTAATTTTCTTCTACATCAAAGTCTTTCTCTCTTTGAGTTGCTGCAGATAAGAATGAAAACCAAAATACATCACATTGAGCCTTCTAGGCTTCATTTTAATATTTAAAGTGATTACACACGCAAATACAAAGTGACCATTCACATACGGTGGCACCTCTCTTTGTCTTAATACATGACTGAGTAACTAATGACTAAGCTGGTCATAGGAGAGAACCTTTCCTGAGTAACACACACAGCCTTCTGCATTGGGGCAAATGTCTCTCCCACTTGTTGAGTCATGAAAAAGATGAAACATCAGGCCTGCACACATTGTAAAAGAGGGAAGTGAAATTCAATAACTGGGCTGGTCTTTACTGAGTCTGCTCTAGTCATATTAGGACATAGACAGATCAGCAAAGGTCACAAAGTGCAAGAGATGTTATGGTTTGGCCAGTGCTCAGTCTGTCCACAAGTATTTATTTGGATGTAATGTTTCCCCGGAATGCCTAAGGGTGCCTGGAGAAAGTTTGGAAAGGGGTGATGATATGGGGGCCATAAGAGGACTTTGGGAGACATATCCTGCCATCACATGTAGAGGGATTAGAGGTGGAGTCAAGACAAAGCAATTCAAGTGTATCATGGTAAAATGTTTATATGAACAACCAACTAACCAGCCATCTAAACCAAACAAACAAATAAAACAGTAACTAAATAAAAGTGAAACTCAATGGATCATGAACTCATCTGTCCAAAGTTAATAAATTTAAAAGTATTCTAAAATATCTAAATAATAATGATAAATACACAAAAGAGGTTTGGTAAAACCAGAAGACCAAATATGAGCACCATGAACATGTAAATTTGAGGGAAATATTACATGTAGCATTACATTTTTGGGGATGATAAAAACCTATAAGATACATCAACTACTTTATGTTTGATTAAAAAGTTGATAAAACTTTTGTGGCTTTATGATTGTCACATCCAGATGGTTAATGCACCCTATGACAAAAGCTTTAAGTATTTCAACCTATTTTTTTAATATAATATTTTCTTTAATAGCCTGTATAGTCAGTGGATCTCAATCCAACATAGCTCCTTTAGGATGAAGTGCAATGACTGATTCACATAATATATGTGAAGCTGACAAATCCACTCAACTGAGCGATACTGTCAATATGGACCATTCTCTGATAATGTTTTCAAGAAACACCTTGTTGAAAAATTCAATTAGGCAGTGGAGCCCAAAATTATTCCAGGTTTGAAGTAATCTCTTAGCTTCTTAACATATGTCATCTTACTGGAAGCAACATTAATGTGGTCGAGCCAGAGTAGCGGCTTAAATCTCATAGAGAATCTATTAAGAGGTGTAAAGGTTAGGGTGATGGCAACAGGGCCTTCCAAAGACTTGGAGTAAATTGCCAAAGATAAATCGTCAAAAATTCCAGATGAAGCGTGCAAAAAAGCTGGTCAACAATTTAAGAAAAAGGCTTTTATTGCTGAAATACCATCCATCCATATAGAGAGGTCACCAGGGCTGCTGGTGCCTGTCTCCAGAAGTCACTGAAATACCAACAAAGATAGCATCATTTTTTTCCATACCTATAAAGAAGAGTCACAAATAAATATTGACATGCCATTTTTAAAATAAAATGTTAATAAATACATTTTCATTCTTTCAAACCGATCCCTTTTTTTATAACCAAGTTTCATATTTTCAGACGAGTCATTTCCTGTTAGTATCAAACCTCACAGTCAACTGAAAATATTTTTAGCCACTGCTTCCTATATACAAGAATGTTGCCCGTTCGCTAAAAAAGAAAGCGAGATACTTTAAATACGGACTTAAACTCTGAACGACACAAAGGGCCCTGAAGCAATCTGCTCTCCTGCCTCTGTCTGTTCTTGTTTGAAGTCGCAGAGGCTGGGAGGGGAGGGAGGAATGCATTTTTGGGAGGCGGGATCTTGTGACTCACAAGCAACTTCCTCAGTAGTAGGACAAAAGTAGCCGGCAAGCCGCATCCATCTTCGCCACAGAGGCTTGACTGCAGTTAGAAGAAGCGTAGAAAGTTTTCCAGCTGGAAGAGTTGAAGCTCCTGACCCGTCAGAGGAGCGAAGTGATCTGAGATCAGAGCCTGACAGCAGCAGACTTACCGCAGACACGTTGGGAAGGCGAGTCCAGACTTCACACGTTACTCCTGGTAAGACTTCAATCAACTTTTTCCTCCCCGTTTCTTTCTTGTTTTTTTTTTATCTATCCATAATTTTGCTAGTTTCCCTTTGGAAATTGTCCTTAATCCATATCCAACCTACTTTCGATTGAGTTTTTTTTTTATGTGAAAAGTTGCAATCATAGTGAGCACAGTTGATGTGTAACAAAAGGTGTTAAAATGAATCAATGAAATATAGTACCAAGCTGTAATTTTTCATCCATAATTGCTGCCTGTGCTTAAGGTAACTGCAAAAAACCCTCTTAGAGCATAAATGATTAAAACTCTGTAAATAGAATCACCAGTTTCCATAGCTTTGTTATCTCAGAGAGATTGCATAGATAAAATTGCTTGAACAGGTGGTAGACACCTCTGGATATAAATAATTTATTGCTTTCATGTAGAAATGTTCATCTTTAGTGTTTTTCTGCATATATTGATGTTGGCCATGTTTATTTCTTTTTAATTGTACACAGATTTTTTTTTTTAAAAATGACTGAAAGTTCATACAAATAAGGATTTAAGTTGCGGAAAATATTTCTAAACCTCCTCTCGCCTCACCTTTCACCTCTGGTTATATCCCTCTACATTTCCACTAAATTAAGGGTGGCAATAACTTTGCCTTGTTGAGGAAACTACTGGCTTGCATTATCAAATGAAGTGTCCATGGGGGAATTATGGCGCAACTGTTGAAGCTCCCATCTGAATGGTGTGTGAAAACTTCAGAGAGCAAAGTCCCTCAGGCTCAACGTGTCTACTCTCCCGCAGGAGGAAGTGGAGTATGGCAATGTGAGTCTGCGAAGGGTGTGTCTGTGCTGTCTGTGGAGCTGTGTTGGCAGTACATCAGTACTGTGTAGCTCATAGTGTTGTCATCATCATGACGACTGTTTTTGCGCACTTGTTGCTTCATGGAGGCGTGCAGTTGGCATGGTGGGAGAGCAAAGTGTTGGGACTTGTCAAAGGTGGAACAATGACAGAATGGAGAAGCTGCTTTATTTACCAGTTTATGCAGAAGGCCTCCGTGTCTTGTACTGGATTTATTGGAAGAACATCAATGAACTTGTGATGAACAAAAGGAAGCGCATTTAAGACTCCACGTTGACTCTGTAGAACATTTAGTGGTAAAGTCTTAAAAAACGTAAAGCTGGATTGGATATTTTTCAGCTGTGGCTCTATGAGGTTACTATTTGTAGCATTTTCCCTATCCTCTATAGACCGGTGTCATATTGAAGTGAAATTGTAGAAAAGTCAAGAATACCAACACGTTAAGCGTCACAGCTAATCGGACAGACCCCTATTTTGGCAACTTTAGCAGGAAATAACATGTTACAGTACTACATTAGTAGACATTAAATGTGTAGACTTTCATAGAAGGTTGTTTGTAAGCTGTTTTTTTGTCTTTTTCTTAGTTGAGGATCATCCACGTTACTGCTGTATGTGACATTGTTTGGTAATGCCTGTTGTAACCTGATCAGCTGAGATTTGCCAGTCTGCTCAATATCTGCCAAGAATAGAATCAAATGTGTATTTTATTCCTGACTACCATTTGTTTATTGTAGTTAGGTTTGGAAATTATTCTTGCTGCCTCTTAATCACCTGATCAAACAACTTGATGTAGTTACTTGAAAGCAATTTTGCATTGTAACAGTTTGGTAAAGAAGATCCTATATGATTTGTCTGACTAGCTCTTCTAGTGCCTCTACTGCTCTGAGAATATCTTCATTATGCAACAAACTCACAGCAATATGACATTTCTCTACAAGTAAGGAGACAATTACTGATAATTATCCTACATAAATTAACTTTAAAAAGTCTGAACTCATCCTTTAAGTGTTAAGAAAGTGTATAGCCTTTTCTGGGTCATTAAAATCCATTGGTATTGCTAATTGTGATGTTTCTCAAATTGCTAACTGTGTTTTGCTAAAACTCTCCTTTGTGTAAAATGATAACGTTCAAATTTGTTCACAGTCTATTTTAGAACTTGAATTGTAAAACATCAATGGTATTAAGAGTCATTATAAACTGTATAAAAGCCCTATGGTCCAGTCCGAGTACTTGGCTATCTTTTTCCTCAATAAACTCACTTAAATCATTGTTTCTCATGCTGGTGGTATAACAGTGTCCTCTCTGTTCTTGAGGTCAGCCTAACAAACACCAAAAGCAAAAGTCCTTTTACTGTCTTTATTGTTTTGCTGCAAAATTTACACCCTGCAGGAATTTGGTCTCTGAGAAACCCCACTGTGCTCTCATGGCTGGCAGGTTATTTTTACACAACATTTTTGTCAAAGTAATGAGCTTAAATAATGCTCTACTGGCAAAAAAAGCCAGCCATTCTCTCCCATTTAGCATCTGGGAAGTTTGTCTTGACAGAACCCACGGGCTGTATAATGTATTTGTTTGCCTTTTTTCCTCTTCCTCTCCCTCTCCGTCTCACTGACCGTGGTTACATTCTTCAGAGGGCTCAGTGTTTTCCAAAGGTTAGCCCCCGCATGGTGATTGGATCCCCGCCAGTTCCGAACTGCAGTGGGACTGCGGCTTAAACGACCTGGACTGGTTGTGGCTGGTTTTTATGTGTTGGCATCGTTTGAAAACAGGCCAACGATAATGACGGAGGAATCAGCGGTCAAGTGTTTGCAGGTGCTTTGGGAACAGTGTTTAGATTTGTGTTGGACTTGCTCCCTTTTGACACTGTGAAGCTGACTGTTCCTAAGTGGTGTTTCTGAGGGCACTGGGTACAGTTGATCTTTGGCTAATTACTCAGTGGCACTTAATCCCAAATATTTTGAAAGGTTTTCAATTCAGAATGGGGCGGCTCTTGAATTTGATTGTTACACAGCTAGTGCAGGCATGTGTCATCAAATTCACAAGACGGGAGTCTCCCTGATCAGCATTTCCTTCATTGCTGTCAGTGTTCATCACTTTATTTCTTTAAATCAATAGAGCATTTGAATGAAATTCAAGCTTAGCACCTCTGACAGATCAGTAAAATCATTGCAATACACAGACATAAGTTTCGGTTGTAGCTTGTTATGGTAAGCCAGTTCCCTCCTCGGTAGGATGTGGGGACACGTGGCTGGACGGAATAGCATGTCTACATTCCCTGAAAGGGGGGAAGTGACCTCAGATTTCCTGTGTGGAGATCGCCAGGTGCAGCAGTGTCGTGGGGGTCTGGAGACTTCCTCCATCGATGCTTCTGTTGGTAAATGTCTGAAACTTGATCCCTTAACCCAGGGCCCCTGTGGGAGGTGTTGCCCCCCCCTTCTTCACAGTCAGTCATCTCGCCTGACTTGCTAATCCATCTCCTCCACAGTGCTCAGTCAGTGCTAGATTTCAGAGAAAAAGAGAACATAAACTTGATATAGTCTGCTAAATAGTGTGAATAGGAACCGACTCCCCTGCTAATGGGGGTAATTACATTTCTCTAGGGATACAATTACAGGTCCATACCTAGCACTTACCTGCTACACTCAAAGGAAATTCTGTTTTTGAGGAAATACCAAATTGTGAGGCCGAATTTCAGATGCCTTGTAACTACATGGTTTAATGCAGACTAATTACATGCCATGAAAGAATGGGGTTGGTATACCTCACTTGACCCCTCAGTACGTGATATTTATTATATTTCTTACACCATGAAGTGACGGAACATGTCACCTCTGAAACATTGCCCATGTAACAGATGTTGTCTGGGTGCAGAAATGCTGTAAATTCACAGCTGCATCATCGCATTTTGCCTTGTGTCGAGGAAACATGAGTCAGGCCTGACTGTTCTTTTGCACCCTTACCTAAAGGGAGGAGGGCAGGGCTGTGCAACAGAAGTCCATGGCGTGCACACAAATTAACAAGACCTGACTAAAGGAATGTTATGCAAACTTACAGCAGTTAACAGTCTCCTTCATCCTATCCTGGTTCGTTTTGTTTATTGGAACGATATCCCAGAAGAACCTGTCTGGATGTACGTAAAACTCAGTTCACCTCTGCCTCTGGTAAACAAAATGTGTGCTGAAAGTGTGGAAATCGCTTTAGGATTGTGTTGATGTCATGACTTACTCAGTTTTATGGCACCAGTATAAGATTCTATCCTGGGAAAATAGTTTGCTTCTACAGAGGGCATAAATGGTGGATGTTTTATTTTAAAAAACACATAAAGAAACAAGTCGCCACCGTTTCACACAGCTTATCATGCAGTTTTTATTCCGGATCATAAACCTAATGGTTACACTGTGATGTCCAAATCACTGTATATGGAAAATGGAGGTGCATTTTTAATGACACAAGGTAAAAAAAATATATTCCACTTTGATTTTTTTTTCTTTTGGGAATGATGAGAAAGTTAAAAATGACAAGCCCTGCATTTCATGATGTAATGCCACATTTTTACGTGGGATAAAATAAAAATCTTTTTTTGAATCATGTTTCTATTAGAGGAGTCTCTGCTGCCTTGGCCTGTAATTATCAAAGCTTCTGTCCAAAGTATGCCACTATTAAATTGCTGTATGCTTTACTTTTTACCAGCTTAGTATAGAATTTAGTGCTGAACTGGGAGTAGACTTCAGGTTGTAATCAGTATCAAAGTCGTAGTATTAGTTATAAAACTTTAACACCATGGTGGAATAGAAGCTTAAAGATTGACTCATCACTCTTAGTCACAATCCTAAACTGAAGTTGGCAAACATACCACAGGATGTATGTCAAGCAACCCAATGCATTAACCAGCTGAGGTCATCTTATTCTTGTGGTCAAGAATAATGGGTCAAGTGGTTTTGTGAACTTTTAAGATATTACTAAATATGATTTAAAAACTTTTACCACAATTTTTACTGTCTCTTGAATTTCTAAAAAAGGCTGATAGAATGTTAATGTATGGAGTTGGGTTCAAAGTTTCCAACACACTTGGGCACTTTAGTTTCTATGGAAAAAAAACTTTAGCCAAAGAAGAAGTATGTCTTATTTTGAAGTTCTTGTTGTGCTCTGACCTGCAGTTCTCACTTTCCTGTGTCTCAGCTTAGGCTCATCAGGTCATTGGACATCTTTGTGCTTTCTCTCTGGATCATCTCAAACTGGGTAGTGAGATAAAAAGGTTATTGTAGAAAGTCACTGAGTGAATTGGAGTATTTGGTGCTGAAAAGTATGGTGCTGAAAAAATAGTCATTGAAGCTAAAAAATAACAAATTAATCAAATTTAGTGGGCATAAAATTATTGTGGTTGTACTTTCCCTTCCATGTCAAAGTGAGCATTCAGCTTGATTAGGAACAGTCAACATTTGAGTGGTTGATGTCACAATCTGATCATCCAACTAGATGGAGACTTTGCTCAATATACCCAATAAGAAAATCTATTCTATAATTTGTTCCTGCCACATAATTTAAACCAGATAGCTCATATTTATTTTATACAGTTTTTTTTATTTCATCCCATTAGTAATAGTATTTTTATTTTTTTATGGGAAGTCATCTTAAGCATTTTATTTTATTGTTGAAATTATGTTAACCTGCTTAAGACAAATAAACCAATCTGAATCTGAAATGTAAAAAAACCATCACAGATAAATAATCTGCTGGACAGAGATATTTGCACATTCAAAGCCCCAAATCCGAAACCTTCCAATCATTCACAATTTGAATTGAAGATGAACATTTGAAACATAAGAATTCACTGTAACACATGATTTGGTATTTAGAGTTTTTAGGATAGCACTTTAAGATTAACATTAATTTGTTAAACTTTGCTGAATATTATCATGATTTAGTAAGAGGTTTCTTGGAGAATCTAAAAGTCCAGGTAAATATATTTCTAAGTGCTTGAAATAGCCATGGGTGTGAGAGGTTATATTTGAGGTTTTTCTGTCATCACACAATCTCATCATACCATGACATTCTTAGCTTCAAATAACATTTTATGCATGCAAAGCTCTAGGCAGCATACATCTGACTAAGTGTACTTGTTTCTGTATAAGCAACACTTTCGTCATCTTTCCAACTGAGTGTCCTTCTAGGTTGACTAAATTAAGCAATACATTCAAAGCATCAACCATGCAGATCACAAGCAAGCAGTTGCACACCCCGCATGAAGTGATTCAACAGTGCCCTAACCTCGAAATGCCATCTTTCAGTACACTGTAGCTCTTCTGAAAAGGCTGATAAACAGCTTTTTTTATCTTTATTCTCAACCTTGCAGAACTTTGCTCTTTTTTGCATTAGATAATTAAAGATTGGCATTCATGTCCATATACTGTTTGTTCCCTCATATATTCCCACCTGGATCTCACGTATTTGTGATTGCTCGGTTTTATATGCCTTGTAACGTCAGTTTTCCACAACTGCGGATCCTACACTTGCAAAAAAAAAGTGTAGGACTCAGACCATGACATTACAGCGGAAGAAGTATTGTTAAGGATTTTGGTGTTTAGCCTGTTTCCACTATTATTTCAATGCACATGAATGTGTTGCCTGTTGCACAAGTATCTTCCAGGAAGGAAACACAAGGATGTGAGAATGTGTTATTTGTTCAGATTAGAAGTGCATTAGCCTTTCTGTGATAAGTGCAGTGGTGTTTATTTGCAGTGCAGCTGCTGGAAAGAGTATTCCCCTCATTCAAAGTAAACACTGTAAAAATGCCTGCTGTGCATGATGAAACTAGCAAGTTATCAAGAATGTGACTTCTTACCCAGAATGCATTACGCTATCTCTCTCCATCATCTGCCTTTTTATGTCTTTTCACTCACTAGTATTTACAAGCGTACACATTTTGCAAGCTGTGGCCTCTCACTTTTGTCTTTGGCTGTGAGAGAGAGAAACAATAGTCTCCACAGCCGAGGCAGGTTTAGACAAGTCACGGTTGCTAGATACACTGAGGTGAGGATTTATGCCTCTTACTTAATTGAACTGTATATGACAGTTGGGTGCTTTTCAAAACACACAGAGGAGACTGCACTTGGCACTGCTTAGAATCACTTTGGCACTCATTTTAAAGTTGTCAAAGGTTCAGTGTGAAGAAGTATGAAGTTGACAGGATCTGCCTGTTCTTTTATTTGCCTCTGCCTTCTCTCACCTTGGATGCTGACCCACCCTCATATTGTGTTTTAGAGGAGCCATAAATGGCAGAAAGTGTATGTCCTGTGTCTATAAAAGGACATCAGCTCCGGCATGGACACATCACATCGAGGTACGATGGGATAGTTACAGAGAGCTTATTCTGTTGTGGTGGCGAGAGACACCACAACAGAATAAGCATCTAATGACTTCTCAAATATGTGAATATTGGCTGTTTGGGAGGTGAAAACAGAGACGTCACTGATAAATTCACATAAATTACATTTTCTCTTTATATATCTGCTGAAATCCAATCCATTCTGTATAACTTTCCAACATCTACATGTTGAAGCATTTTGTAACTTTCTTAATTTATCAGCACCTGTGCTATATTCCTGTTATGAAAGAATCCACAAAAGTAAAGCAGTTTTTGTATTTTTTGTCTAATCATGCCAAGCTAGCACATTTCCACAACATGGCAGCTCAAAGTGCTTTACAATTTGAAAACATAAAACACGTCATGTAGTCAACAGTTGTAAAAACCAATAATGGAGAGTACATTTGTCAAGTGCCATCGTCAAAATCATCAATATACATCAAAGATATTGGTCAATGTTCCATTTCTTATGGTTCTATAGCAACTCTAGAGAGGTGGATTTTTAGTCTTGATTTAAAGGAACTCAGCGTTTCAGCTGTATTGCAGTGTGATGGAAGTTTGTTCCAGATTTGAGGTGCGTAGAGGCTGAATGGGGAAAAGTAATCAGCAGTATCTTCCTGATTCCCTTCATTAGTAGACAGATCATAACATATTCTAAATGTTAATCAGGTGTGGATTCCACCTTATTCACTTAACCATACTGCATAGGTTATATTGTTAGAGCATTAAGTGTTCTGTACTAATATTGTGTTTATGGTTTTGGGCAGTTGGCAAAACCACCTACAGAAAAGGAGGCTCGGTTTCATCAGCAACTTCAAATTATAAGAAATTTCTGTCATTAAAAATGGACTGACTTGATATAATAATAACTGTTTTACTAAGTATGAAGAACAATAACACCAATAGTCACGCTGCAACTCACATTATAGTATTATGTTTAAAACTGTGGACACCTGTTTTGTTCACCAGCTTTTGTGTCATTTTTTTATGACCTTATTCCTTATGAAGCTGTATGCATATGAGCCAGACCTGGTTTTCATTCATTTCTTAGTCAGGAACAGATGCAGACTCCATTTAGACATTTGGACAAATTAGATAGTTTGTTGCACAACTAAACAGACATGACAGTGGAAAAAACTGCAAGGAGAGCAAAAGGCTAACAAACCTGGTGGCTAATAAGAAAAGCATAGAAAGAAATCCGGATGAGAACACCTGAATAGAAAACAAAACCGGACAAGCACTATCAGTTCTCCAAGCTAAAAAGTAACAATATCTTTGGAGTATTAAAAAGTGAGAACTCTCACACCATGTTCTTCTGCAAAGCGTGAACTTATTTTGGTTTGCTCAACCTTATGTGGAGATTATCAGATGGGAGGCAAATATACACAGATGGACCACGGTCTGTTAGTTGTTTTCTTAAAGAGAACTTGGAAACTTGAAATGGTTCAGGAGCCAACAATTATGCACCTGAAAAAACAGAACAATTTAAAAATCTGTTTCTTTTTAAAATGACTTTAGTTATGTCTCCAAACAATTTGAAAGCAGTCATACTTATACTGAAGATATGGAAAGAATACCTAACCAGGATTGTGACAGAAACTTGCTGATGGCAAAAGAAACTGTTTGGTCTAAGTGCTGAAGGAGCATTTCACCAATTGTTAGCACGGTGTATGCATATTCACAGTTTTGGAGCCTATGTATGTAAAACTGACTGTGGAGAATTGAAAAAATTTCCAAATAATTCAAAAAGTTATGTCATTCCATCCTGAAGAAAACGACAGTAGATGTGCATCATCAGATATCTTTCCAGTATACATGCCTTTAGCCAATAATGCAGATCACAATGAATGTGCTCATTGTTATTGTATGATTGTATTTGTAAGAAAAGCTATACACTCCTTTTTTTTGACTGCACATATCTTGATGTATTTTTCAAGTACACACAGAGTTGTGCATTTTCCTGTCCAATGAATGCCTCCAAAAATGGCACATTCTGTTTCCGTCGGTCTTCTCATACGTCTGACAGACATCTCCTAGTTGTTTCTTCTCTACTTGTCCTTAGGTCCACCATACGTTTGCAATTCTGTCTGCTACATTAATGGGCCTAAACACTCTGCTTCAAAAAGAGCAACATTCACTGTTGGCAATGGAAATTAGATCAATGGGTAAAATGCAGGCCAGACGGTGAGCAAAGCACTGCAGAGGGCCAATGACACAAGCACCATGACTTCACTCTTGAAGTATTTGGCCCCCCTTAACCCCCTTCCTCATCCCATTGCTTGCTTTCTCAACCCTGGTGAGAGGAAACTGTTTAAGGTTTAATGACTGCTGAAAGAGAATGAAGTAAATGTGTTGCAGTATAAGATCTGATACATGACTGCTGGGCACATCATGCCTTGAATTTATTGGTAATAGACCACATATGTGATTTGTTTTAGAAGATTTCCACCCTTGGATTCTTCCAGTCCAGAAATTGTAGAAATACTTAAATATCTTATTAATTTACTCAAATGTGGATTATATTTAAACTTGACCTAAATGACAAAGAGTCTGCGGAGCCACAACAAGAGCCTTGCGATTTCTGCATGCTGTTTATATCTGTTTTGGGTTCTTTGCTTTCCTTATAACCATGGAAGCCAGAATTCCCCCTGGATAGGAAAAGGAGCAGGATAAAAGTGAAATAAGGTCGGTAAAGATTTGTTGTTGATGGATTGGAAGATGTTGACCGGTCTGCACTGCGAAGCAGGGTAATTCAGCCATGCTATCAGTATTTACCAAAGCACCTGTTCTTTCTTTGTCTCTCCATTTAACATAAGCAGACGGGACTCTGCATTTTATCACTTGTAATGAATTAGGTGGGCGAAGATGAATGGTGTTTTGCATGAGTGCATGATAAAGAGATCCTGGTGTGTGACACTAAGATAAGGGTCTGAAGGATTACAGCTCTCTTTGTGCAAAGTCAAGAAAGTAACTGCAACAATTCTGAACTTGAAGGCCTTCTTAAGACTGAGCAGCTAAGATCTGCTGTTAGTCTTAATAAAAATGTTTTGTTTCTTTTATAGCAATGATCATTTTTAAAGTGGCATATAACAATGTCACCTCACTCTTCATTGTAGGGCTATGTTGGATTTAGCATGAAATTCTTTTTAAGGTTCATGAACAATAAAACCTCCCTTCATAAGTGTTCATTCTTGGCCCAGTTGATTGATACAAAAACTCAAAACACAACAGGTTTTGTTTTGCTGAAGGATTAATAGAACAACAGAATGACAGAAAAGATTGAGGCAGATTTGATCAAATGTTGCCGACAGTCTGCACTCATGGCAGCATGATTTATGGATAACTCTAAAGTGAGCTCAGTGCAACCTCAGTCTTCATCTACACATGTCTGTGCCAGGACACTCCACTTTCAGCTAAGTGACAGGGAATAAACCTATTTTGCTCATTAATATTTGCCATTGTACCAATCAGCTGGAGGTTTTGGTAGTCATTAGTGTGCATTTGCTTTCTATCACACAAAAATTGTGTTGATACAACATCCAGTGTGGGTGTCACTCATTTATCAATAACATATTTGAAGGTCAGTGCAAACAGGGAATCAGATTTTTTTTAGTAAGATAAAAAATACTGTTCCCCATTTCTGTCTGCCTCTTACCTAGACTTATATTTGTACTACAAATTTGGGACTTACCAAACTCATCCAGATCCCAACCTTAAAACTGGGTCATCATTTTCAAATCCACCATATTACGTGAGAGAGACTGACATATTTGCTGTACTCTATTCAGCTCTCCTGTTATCTTCTAAAGTCTTGCTCTCTTGCATACATTGACACAATTGGATAACTTCTTGCATCTCTGTGCCTCCTGTTGATTTCACGTTAAAACCATCAATTATCATGAACGTAGCTGTATGAGTCCTCTTCACATATTGACAGTCACATGTAGACTGTCACATAGACACTGATTGGAAAATACAAACCGATTGAGAAATCGGTTTGTAATGGGAATACAATACAAGCCGATTGTGTTTGTATTGTGAAATACAAACTTTTTGAGTTTTTGACTGAACCACCGAATTAGAGGTCACTAATGACTAGTCAAAAATCATTGGTCAAGAATTATCAGTTTAAGAAAGGCGGATTCCAGCCACAACCCGCTTCTTTTTTTCTGAATCTCTAACCCATAATCATATTGTGACTAAATTAAAAGGGGTTAGTGCATCACAATACAACTTAACATACGCATGTCTTTCTCTTCATGAGGTGTTGAAGACAAAGTTGTTTGACATGCCAGCTCTTGAGACTAAATTCATTATCCAAATGCCATGTTCTGATCTTAACACTTTGTTAAAAAACAACTAATTTCCTATATCCATCAGCTTGTTTATTCTTATCAGTATATTTTATGCAACCAGTAAGACCAGGGATCATGGCTATGAAAGGTAATTACACTCCACAGGAAGTCCCCACAAAAAGACTCAAAGTCTGCATGTGTGTTTGCAGCTGTTCCGTGTATGTGCTTTCCATGTCCATGTCACTGCGCCACTCAGTTTGACTGTTTTTTCTTTGATCCCTCTATAGCAACCTTCATCTTTGTTTTCATGAGTCTGAATTCATGCATCCCCTTGGAGGTGTTTGGCAACTCGCAGAGCCTGCAGGTGTGTCCATGTCTCCGTGTCTTAGTCCTTGTGCAGGACAGTGTCTGTGTGTTTATACATAATAAGGCTGTTTTTCATTGTAACTGTGTGCTAGTATGTATATGTGCGGCCGTCTTTTTGAGAAGTTCCAGAGACAGCTCTGTTTGGGGTAACAGGAAGAAGCACAGTGTGAATTCATAATGTCTTGGACATTGCCATCAGTCCTGCACGGGTGGACCGGGTCATTGCCCAAAGAAAAATAAAGTTGCTTTTTCTTTTTTTATTTTTTAGCAAAATAGCAGTGTAAAGGAAGAAGACACAATGTTTTAATGACAGGAAATGGCTCTGGGGGATATTTTTGAGGTCAACCCTTACACGTGAGGTTTTCAATTTTTATTTTAATTAGTTAAAAAAAATAAATCAATGTTTTGCAGTATTGTCACTGAAATGTGACAATCAGTTTCCAAGGTGTTGAAGTCCTTTTTTTTCTGATATGTATTACTACAACATAAATGGTTGTATTTCTCATTTCTACCATGCTCTCAATAAAACCTCAGGGTTATGACCTAAGTTAAGACCATGCAGCATAAAGTGTGACTGAATGTCACTGCCAAAGCTTTATGGTCCTCAGCAATGTAGCCACTGTTTACTTGTATCCATAGCGACAAGTCAGATAAAGGAAAGTTTGACTACTAAACTGGAAATGACTTATGATTTGGTCATCCCAGGTCTCCGCAAATTTAAACGGTGTTATGTTTATTCAGTTAGTTCTTCTTGATTTATAGTCAGTGGTGGACAAAGCTGAATCCTGTGACTTAGAAAGATGTTGATAGATAGAATTGAACCATACACATCACATGATTTAATGCCACTATCTGAAGTTAAATCAGACCAGAGTTCTCTTATTAGAATTAACCAGATTATTTATATTTGCTAAATGCCAGAAAACTTGAAGGCATATTTTTAGACTTTTTTTTTAGTTTTTTTTTTTTTTTTTAGAAGCTCACTTATCAGTCAGTATCAGGGATAATTGTTTCACAGACTATATGTATTGGGTCAAACATTTTGTGTTTCCTTCCATAAGTGTCTTTGTAGTAGTTTTATGGAGTTCTGGTCTATTCCTTCTGACAGAGCTTGTGTAATACAGTCCGATTTGTCAGATATGCTGCCTTTTCAGATTTACCCACAACCTTTCCATGGGATTGAGATGAGGACTTTGTGATAGTTACACCAAAAGATTGACTTTGTTGTCCTTAAGCCACTTTGGAACCACATTGTCTGCATGCTTAGTGTCAACGTCCATTTGGAAGACCAATCATCAGACCAGGACATATCTACAAAAATGAAGTTGACTAAAATGACTGTGTGCATTTTCAAACAGCAATCTGGCGTTTTATGTTTCTTTTGAAGTAAAGAGAGTTAGATTGTGAATGATGGCACTATCTTATCAGCTTCAGCCAGCATTTTCACAAGATCCTTGGCTTTTGTTCTGGGGTCAACATGAACATTTTGGACCAAAACCTGTTCATCTCTGACTTACAGAACTTGTCTCCTGCCTAAGCGGTATGATTGTTGGACATTCTCATCATGTCTGTACTTGCATGTGATTGTTCGCATGGGCATGGAAATTGTTCCCAAGAATGACCCAGACTTTTGCAGTTGCACATTTATCTTCCCGATATCTGATTTCTTTTTACTTTCCAATTGTGTTAAACAAGAAAGCAGTGTGTCCCAGCTGTGCCCTTAAAATCAGGCACAGGTATTCCTCCAATTAACTCAAAAATAATTGTTATTGACCAAATGTATGTACACTTATGAATTTTTAGAAAGTTACAAAAAATTGTCTAAAAAATATTCTTGCTGGGTTCTCTGGCATTTAGCAATTCTAACTAACCTAAAAAAATAAGCTTAGTTTGATTTAGACAGATGGTGAGAAAAAATGTGTATGTATCTAAATATGTGGCTTTAAGTATTAGTATTGTTACACTTGCAGCGTAACACTATTAATAACAATATTACAGAAGTTGTATAGTACAGTTATATACATCTACCTGAAAAATAGATTGTTTCATAACACTCTTAATATTCATGTCAGAAGATGATGGGATGTTTTTTTACTCTGAAAACACAAGATTTTTGGTTTAGGCTTGACCCCTGTGGTCTGGTGCCATGTCTGGTGCCATGAGTTATAAGTCTGATTGTGCTATAAATGATTGCTTGCAGATTTTGCAGCTCTTTCATTGCTGACTTTGCAGTCTGTGAAAATTTTCACTGCTTTCTTAATGCCCTACCAGGTTGTGCTGATGCAGCAACATTGAGAACATATCTAGGAAGCATAAGGAGCAATTTTCTATCCATATATAAAATAAGTGATGATGATCTCTCACTGGACTCTAAAGAAGGGTCAATCTATATTAAGTAGTATTGTAACAACTATTACATGAATGTCAATTCTAAATGGTTGTGTTTTCAGGTGGATAATGTATATTATATTTCCAAAAAGCTAAACACACAAAAAATATAAATAATTTTTCTTACCTAAAAATTATTTTTAATTGAGGCTTTGTTATTGGAAAAATAGACAGTTTTATTTTTTCCTTTAAAAAGTACACAAAACAGCATGCAGTTGGCTGATGTGTTTAAAAAGTTCTTGACCTGCTGATTATATATCAGAATTGCTTAATGGCTGATTCCCATCTCTGTCAAATTGAACGGATCATTACTTTAAGAATGGTATAAACACCATAATGCAAAAATAAAAGTAGCTTTTCTGGCAAATATTATCATAATCTCATTAGCCATTAAAAGCAATGTCAAAGCATTCTCTAACTCTTATGTCTTCAGATTCTTGTGGTCTTAAAGACCCACATAAGTTCATCAAAGGCACATGCCTCAAGTTCAAGAATGTGTAAATAGAGGGAGTCTTCCAAATTGGCCCCTAATTTTATTTTATTTTTATTTTTTTGTGGGACCAGACAGTTTAGAGAACTCAGCTTTATAAGTTGGAACAATTGACCTAATGATATATTCGCTGATTTTGCCTGGCATTAAAGCAAAAGCAGCTAGAAAGAAGAAAAATATATTTTCCTGTTTTGTCACTGAAGGTATTGCATCAGAATTAGGGGTGGTCTTATGAGCACAATATCCTCTCTGGGGGGTTACAAACTAGTTACTAAATCAGCATGCCAGTAGAAGTATTATGACCTCACTTAGCATACTTTCCTCTCGACTCTCATCTGAGTCTGTCTCTTGTGTGGGCCTTCCTTAAAATGTTCATTCAGGTTTACTGTTTTGTTTTAAAAGAATACTCTTGAGTAAAATGCAGCATGGCGTAAAAAGGGAAATGGTGCTCTAGTTAAAAGGGATGGCTTCAAATTTCTAAAGGATTTCCTTGCCTTTGGAAGAAAAGGTTAGGATGGCAAGAAGAATGGGTTAATTTGAATGACTGATTTGGATTAGTCAAAGAGAACTGACAAGTAATCTCAGAATGGCAAATAGTTTTTGACCTTATTGTTTTCTGACATTTGTACTGTGAAGATTATCTTTTTGCCAGTTTCTTCCTGTCATTTGAACTTTTTTTTTTTTTAATTCCAGCACAGAAAAAGGAGGTAAAAAAAGGACACTCTTCCGTGGATTTTGAAAGCAGTGACACTCCACTGGCACACAGGAGTTAACTGCATAGTTTTGTCAATGCAAACCAGATGTCAAGCAGTAATGTATGGCAGTGTTGTGTTTTTTTTCCAAAAGGAAGACAAACGTAGGCTAAAAATGTCCTCCAGTCATGATGATATAGAAATAAATACAGTCATTTCAGTTTCAAACTTCCTCTCAGGGTGGTTGGGTCAGTACTGCATGGTTTGCAGTAATTGCAATGTTATTGTTTGGCAGAGTATTGTGGAACAAGCTTTTGGAAAGAAAAAGATGACATGAGCCGTCAGTCACATTTTCTAGTTGAACTACAGTGCTCTGATAAAGTATTTACCCCCAGTGCAACTTTCCTCAGTTTTTTTTCCTCCACATCAAAATAACTTAATGCTATACCAACATATGTTGAGTAATTCCAAAAAGCAGTTTTCACATGATTACTTCATTTAAGGGAAGAAAAAGCTCCCCATACCACCTTGGCTGTATGTAAAAAGCAATTGCTCCTTTTACCTAATAACTGGTTATCCCTTCCTGGCAATGAGTCTTTTACATCACTGGAGAAATTCTGGTCCAGCCTGTCTGACCATATTGTTTTAATTTAGTAAAGGCAACGTTTTATGGGGCATAAATTTCAAAGTTGTCCCACAGCATCGCAAGTGCATTTAAGTCGGGTTTTAATTTAGCCACTTCAAAACTTCTGTTTGTAGTCTTTTGAGCCATTAAGACATGAATTTACTGGTATGCTTCAAGTTAGCTTTCCCTGCTGCATAAGCGAACTGCACTTGAACTAAAGGGCACAAACTGAGGCTGGGTATTTTACGTCAAGATTTTATAACGGAGAGCAGAGTTCATGGTTCATGGTTGATTGTTGCAAGTCGTCGAGGACCACAGGGGCTTAGATGGACAAGTCTTTGGCACACAACTGGAATGAATTTGATTGTGCCTCTCCTGGGGTGGTTCAATCCTGTTCCAAGTCTGGGAGACTGATTCTCCAATGTTCTTGACTTTTTCTCATATACATTGTGTTAATTTTTAAGGTCTCTATCCTACTTCATGTTGCCAGACAAGTTCTTTTCAAGTATTTTCCTAAGACTATTGGTCAGGTAATAATTAATTTATGATTTAAAAGGGGATTGAGTATATTTTCATGCAGAACTAGGTTTGTTTAGGTAACTTTCTTCTCTTATTAAAGGATTTTGATATACTCTGCTTATTTTGTCCAATATTGAATTTGGTTGGATGATCTGAAACATTTAATAGTGTCACAAAAGCTAAGCAAGACATTTGCAAGGGGATAAATATGTTTTCACAGCAGTGTATGCTGGAGTGAGTATAGCACATGCTGTTATTTTCTTTAGCAGATCCTTGAGTCTAAACTTGCCAAACTGCTGTCGCGGTATGACAAATTCGTGTTTTAACTTTAGCTAAATAAATGTCAGCACTTTATCTACCAGACCTTTGTTTATCTTTTGCAGATCTAGTCAATTTGATAAATGAGGTTATAAGATTTTACACCACAAATAGCTCTTCTCTAACCCCGTTGTGGGCACTGTATACAGTACAGGCTAATATCAAGTCATATCTCCACCATAGCATAGTTATTAAATGTTGCCAAAGAGGGAATAAATTACAAAGAGCAAAGTGACATTTTCTGCTACAGGTAGTCATTTTCTTCCCTTTTGTTTATGATGCTGGCTTTGACTTGAACCTTTTGTCACCTCCCACTCAATGCCAGGCGGTGTTTAAGAGCTCAGGGACAATAACAGGTTTGTGTTCCAGTGTCTGGTCCTGCAGCACATACCTTGTCGTCAAGTCTGACCTGAGACTGCTCTCACACTGTGGAGCAGTCTCAGGTGTGCCTGAATTAACCTCAGTCTGCTTATTCTCAGTCACTAATGTTCTTACAAACCTTTATCATCTGGATAATGTGCTGTTGGCAGAGCTGGTTATTATTTATCCAAGAAGGAGAAAGAACATTTATGACAACATTCATAGTTAATCCCAATATTTACCAGCCTTATTTTACCAGTGGCTCAGTTCCAAACTGAATAAACTCAGAGGACTGTAGATTGCTTACAAGTTAGCACTCCTGTTAAAAATGTGTATTAACATAAATAACTATCTTAATGCAGAAAGATCTCTCAAATCTATTAGGGTTCTAAAAAATCTAACTTTTAATGTCAGTACATTAATTTATTCTGGGGAGGAAAAAAGAACAAAATCACTTGATTTGTGATTGCCTAAGAAATTCTAATTAGTTCTTCATATTTTCCTGTTTTAATAAGAGAAATAATAACTCCCAAGTAGACAAATGGCATTCAGGTTGATTCAGTTTTTTAATCCTTTGTATTGCCAGGACCAGCCATCAGAAGTCTGTTTAAACAAGACTCTCGTGTTTATAAAATGAGTCTGTATGTAGATCCCCTTCATGAACAATTTCCTCTCTTCCTGTGATAAGATTCATTGCCTCAGTGTGTCCTTTTGATTATTTCTCTACATTTATCTGATCCAGTGAAAGCCAAAACACAAAACATTGCAGTAATTATGTAATTGGTAAAACACACACACACATTCTCTGAGTCCAGCTCTGTTTTGCATTACTGTGACCTGGAAAATCCAAATGTTTTTGTTATTTTTTTATAAACCAATTAGACAACAATTAGTTGTTGTGGTTAGTTTTGTTGTGACTCTTAAGTATGTAATGTGCTGAAAAACATAAAATGAATCCTTCTGAACCATTTGGGAGTATTTCAGCCGTTGTGTTTAGTCAGCAAAATAAAATTCTTTTAAGATCATGAGGTGGAAAATCCATTTGACCACATCTCTATCAAGGGGTTTTCATGTGTCTCAGGCTTTAGTTTACCTCATTTTGAAGCAAAGAATGATGTTTTATCTGTTTAAAGATGTCCAGAAAACTGAATAGAAACAATGTGATGATGTCTTGCTTCAAAGATGTTTTTTCTCTAAAGGGTGGTATTTTGTAAAATCTATTTATTTGAGCTTTAAAAATATAAAATAAAAAAGATAAAAGTTTTTCTCTCACCAAAAACATACCTAGAGTTTTGCTTCTATTCTTTCTTGCAGAATCCATGAATTTCCCCACTCAGCTCCTTCAGACTAGCAGCAGCAGCAATTAACAAATACCTGTTGGAAATGGGTGCCTGCTGAGCTTAATGTACACATTACTTCTCAGTCCAATACTTCTAAAACTGGTTGTAAACAGCAAAATGGAATGCCATTATTGTGATGATGTGCTGAAGGAGGAGTATTGGGAAGAATAGGAGTTTTTCAAAGAGAGAATCCAAATTGTGAATCAATTTCTTCTTATGTTTGATATATGCAGTATTTCTATAACAATTGAAGGTAACAGTTACTAGATTGTTCTACGAAATGGTGCTATATGTCTGGAAAATACATAATACTGCCCCTTTGAGATATAAGTTTTCAAAAGATATTGATCCTGATCCAAAGGTTGAATTTTCTCCTTGACCGTCACCTTTCAAAAAACTCTTGAGTATTTGAAGTGTTAAAGTTCAAATGAGTTCAAATACTCAACACACTTCTTCCACTGGAATCTCAGTCAATTTGTTGCCAAAAGATTCGTCCAGACAAAATCCCTTTTAAGCTGCTACTTTGGAAGTACATTAAATGTTACTAAGCACAGTAAAATCCACACATGCTGAAGTATCTACTTTAACTAAATAGCCCCTCAGTCATAATAGGCCTATAAAACTCAAACCTAACAATTTCAGCAGTTAACCTTGTGCTTATCCACTCTGGTTGGCTTTATAAAACACCAAACTACTTTATTACAAACTTTTGTGCTGAACTTGGCTATTTGAAATCACAGACGACAGAGACGTCGTCTGGTACGATACCTATATTTCAAGAGAAAGATCACTTCCAACTCGGAGTAAAATCTTTACCAGTCAGCTTAATATAAAAGGGAAAATTCTACTTTTCAGTACTGTAACTACATTTTAGATAAACCTTAAAATAAATCCAGATGCTTGAAAAAAAACATCCGTCATCAGGCTGTTTCATAATAAAAAGGTCATTTATAAAAACCCACTTAGTTTCCCAAATGTCATATATAAATAATGAATGTGAATTCCTGTCATTGAATATATTAATCTTCATGACAGGCTGAATTGAAATGTAGAAAAAGTTTGAAAGTGATATTTATGGCGACCTCCTTGCAGGATGTTTGTATTGAGTTAATTGTGAATGACGTCATCATGGGTCGAGAAGTAACTCATCACCGCTGGAGTATTTCTGTTTCATGACGGTTAGGCAGAAATGTTGTGCACACGTGACAAATCAGATCAGCTACTACCACACTGAGACATAAGCTGGCTGAGGTAGGATGATCTCTCTCTGTGACTATGCTCATATGGATGGATCTCAAGCCTTATTTTCCACTAGTGGATGAAAGAAAAGTGGTGGAAGACAATCTTCTATCAGGCTCCTAAGGCTTTTCATTTAGAATTAGGCAGCTAGTAAGCAAAGTTTGAGCTGGGGATTTCTGGCCTGTGGGAAAGAAGTGAACTTGGTGCATGCTAACTCTCCAGTAGCCGTCCATGACTGTTTCTCAGGGACAGCTTTGATGTTGGTTTGGATGCATCAGTCTGTTCTGTGGTGTCTCACAGTTGTCCCTGAATATGACCTCCTTCTGCCAATCAGGGAGTATTGTGATGCCTAGCAGAATGCAGCCTTCACATTCTTGCCTTATCTCATATCCACATGTGTAACAACAAGCTAAGAATCCAGCAGGCTGTTTGCAAGTGATATTTGTGCAAGTTCACATATGTCTAAATAGGCAACTTGTTTTGCCTTAGACCAAATGTTTGCATTTATAAAAATGTATTTCAAATAATTTAGTTGCTTGTCAAATGTTGCATTATTAGGAAAATAATGCAACTGACGTTTACATTGCTGGCTGCATTCTCTTCTCCGTCTTTTAATGGTGGCTCCACTCTGCATGATAGGCTAAAAATTGTTTGTCTTTCATTGTTTTTTTTTTGTTTTATAATTTTCTGATATAATTTTTTTTCCATTGTTGTATTGCTCAGCACTATATAAAACACCTTTTTAACAAAGCCAACATAAAGGCAAGATGTGAAATAGTTTAACCCTTGTACGTGGGAGGAGGGAGGCAAACATAGAGGACTGTGTCAAATGATGCAAGTTTTACGTGTGTGGGGTCAGTTCTTTTCAGGGTAATTTAACCCTGAAAAGAAACACCTTACCAGATACATTCATGTTTATTATTAATGCTTCTATATTTTTGTCCCACCGCCATTTAAAGACAATACCTGCAGTTCTCTATGAGAATATGAAAAAGTTACGTTAGTTGTTGTCTGTTATAGTAACAGCTGGGACTGGTAGTAACCATATTGACCATAGTAACAGGATGTAGTAACCATACATCGATTCTGTACCGTCTTGAATCTTTCTGTCTGAATAGTAATATATTTGCAATACATAATTTGCTTTGTGATGCCATTTCAGAAAAAAATTTGATTTTTTTCCTAAAAAGGTAAAACATATATTTGAGGCCCTTTAAAGGGCCTCAAAAAGAGGATGTGCAATACTAACACAGACTGATTGTAATAATGCATACCATTGTATAATCTTAGGAAGGTTGAAAAATACCTAAAATAGCTCAGGACAATAAACACGACTCTTTGTTCTGTATTGGTACAATAATGATTTCCTTGAAAAAGCCCACAAGTTTCCCAGGGGCCTGAAATCAGTCATAGCTCTGGTATTTTGGAGGATTATTAGTAAGGTTCTTAGTCTGTGAGCTCTGGAAATAAAGGAGATGGACCTCTGCTGGGAAGCAACCAGAGTAGAGACTGTAAACAGCGCTGTGAGAAACACAGCCTCACGTCTGGAACCTCTTCTCTTTCGGGTCAGCAACATGTGCATGGACTCACGTCTTTGTCCGTCAGCCCTGGGGTCAGTGGGTTGACGTCATGCCCCTCTCTGTGAGACCGTGTCATCAGAAGTTCATTACAGGCCTTACTTTGGCTTGTCAAACACTGATACTGGAAGAAAATCTGCAGACGAAAGATGAGAAGATCTGCCAGGAAAAACAAGCATTGGCTCTTCTTTATGGGGTAGTATGTGTTCTTTAGGCTTTCGAGTCTTTTTTCACAGTTGGTCAGTCTTAACTGGTGTACCAAATCACTAGATCTCCCTCAGACTTTTTTTCTGAGATCACAAAGTATGAGGTGAAATTGTAATATTTTGTCCTATAGGTACTTCGCCCTTGATGATTTCAACCATTTTTACATATTTTTTGTGACCTTTAAATGTTTTTGATCATCAAGCAAATTTTTAAATCAGACAAAGACAATACAATACAAATGGTTTGGGAGTTACTATTAGAATAGTTTGGGGGAGAAAGAGGGTAATACAAGTCTTTCACATTAGTCTCACCTTATGCAATGAAAGTCTCCCTAACCCTAGAAAGTAGTTGTACCACCAAGAAGTTTTTTACATCACTCTTGAAATCCCTAGACATGTTTTGACCCTACAGAGCACTCGTCCCTCACACAACTCCACCAGACTGGTGACAGCAGCAACAAGCAAACGTGATGGGAATGCATGTCTGTTGAGCTCTGAACATTTGGCATCAATGGATGTCAGGACGAAGCATTGTTGTGATAACAAGATGAAGGGAGAGTTGGACAAGGTTGGAGGTTCTTAAAGAGTTACAGGCCAATTTCAAGGAATCAGATATGGCTATGATGCAAAGTCAAGTCAAGTCAAGTTTGATATGTGCAACATTTTCATAACAACTGAAAGTGACACTGTTACTTGATTGTGCTATAAAATGTGACTCTGTGCCAATGCATAATAACCCTTCATTTCCAAAATACAGCTGAATAGACATTATTAATCAGGATTTTTTACAAGCAGTTTTTTTATTAACAAATCTTTCAGTTCTGAAGCATTCCCACAGGATGACATACCACCAAACTGTTTGACTGTCGGTACTGTGTTTTCTTTTACTGAAATGCTGCCTTATGTTGGATATGATGTAGCAAACAGAAGTCGGAACATGATTTGTTGCTTATGACTTAATTAATATTATGAAACATCTTCCTTTTAACTGGTTTCGTAGTTCTACAGGTGCTAGTCAGACATGGGTACTGCTTGTCCTATTAAACGACAAAAATGTGGTTAATCACAGTTAATTCAGGATTTAAGAAGGAGCAGGGCAGCATTATATTTTCATATAGAACACGTTATTTTGAATCGGTATGAATTCCATTATCTTTTGAAAACTGTTTTTCTCTGGTAGTTTTTGTCAGAATCAGAATGCTTTTATTGTTAATGGACGGAAGCACAGCTAAACAATTTCAGTAGAGCCTCTCCAATTCTAATACTAAAATCAGTTTTATGATCTGATTGGTGTGGCTAAAAAGCAAACACAGAATTCATCTGTAAGATGAACAATTATTCTTCACCGTACCGTTTATCAAGTAGCATGCGCTAGGATGTAAAATTGTCTCTACTTAGCAGCTTCTGAACTCACTCTGGCAGCATTTTTGGCGTTTTGTAAATTATACATGTGCATTTAGAGGGCAATAAATATCTTAGCAGTACAATTTGCTTTGAAAATTAGTGTTGCTTTTGTGTCGTCGTGAGTCATGCCTCATCTCGTTCGCTCACCCGGCAGGCGCAGACAGCACATTCTGTACCTTTTTTACCTGGCACTGCCGATTACAACATGATCCGAGTTCTCCTTTTTAGGTATATACCTTGTTGATCTAATCTCTTGATGTGGGCTTATGGTTGCAACATTGCTGGAATTTAGGGATGGATGGACTTGTGAAATTCAGCGGATGTTAAACACATGCAGACAAGTTCATTGCCTTAATGTTAAATTTCACAGACCAACCACAGCTGCTCTCTCAGATATTTAGCCATAACCTCCAGATGGATATTGTAACATGAGTGATTAGATATTTGTGATGTATTTAGCCAAGTCTCTGAGTACACTTAGAGATGTTGCTGTAGTAATGTGAGCTACGGTGCTATAAACACTGGGCTGCAGGGCTGTCGTGAGTTTAGACTTCATAATTAATGTTTTAAGGTCACTGAAAGGGGTGAAAGTGCCTTGGGGAAAGATGCGTCATTCTACAGCAAAAAGCCTGTCAGAGGGCTTCATGTAATGGCTGAGAGCAGGTAAACTCTGTTGGATCGTGACTTTCTCACCCCGACTCATTAGGAGCTTTTGTCTTGCAGGAGGCTCATACAGAAACTTGATTCTGTGTTTGATGATGGATTGTGTGTAATTTGTCTCGTTTTGTTCTTTTTCCTTTTCTCCTATGTCACTGTGTGTTTTTGTGTGGGAGTGTGTTTACATGCCCCCTTGTGTGCTTTTGTGTGTGTATTACGCTTGAGTGTGTAAGATGGGCAGCACGGGTCTGGTTTGAAGTTTGATTGATTGTTATATCAGTGTTGATTATTATTCCTGGGTGGTGGGAATGGATATCCAGCCGTGTGCTCTGCCAGAGGACCGGATCACTTATCACCGGGCTGCCCTCCAGCCATGTCGTAACGCTTAGGCAACCTGATATTGTTGCCGTAATACTTTCATAATGTTATTCTGTGACTTTGTTGTGTGCTCCGTCATGGTCAGGGGGCCAACAATGATGGTGGATCATGCACCCCCTAAATCTATGGGAATTATGTAGTTTTACATTTATTCTGAAAGGGAGCTATTTGTTCAGGGATCTTGGTATTTATATTAGGGCAATAACTAATCAAGTACTCTACTGAATCAAGTAGTCAGGTTTATGTGTGCTTCCCTGCAGGCATTAGATACGTAAAACCACATGAGGTATAAACCAAGAGATTCTGACCTAATAGTATCATTCAACAGTCGAACACATTAATACTTTATATGTATTTATAGGTGTGTATTATGTGAGATAAACTTTTTGTCCTTTCTGTAGTTTTAGCAGCAGATATTTAGTCTTTATTTTCATTAGGTTCCATTTTTGGTCATGGTTTCGTCTAAGCTGAGAACAGCCAAATATTTTTGCTACAGCATCTGCTACTGCTGATGCTGTGACTCTCCCTCCATTACTTTCCACATTTTCTCATCCACTTCTCTGCGTCTTTCTGATTTATTTACTTTTTTCTTTAATTAGTTTTTTTTAAACATTGTTGTCCTGACGTCCCTTTTTCTGGGTTGCAGGTTTTCAGAAATCTACAATGGCTGACCGATTCGACTGCGATAACTGCAAAGAATCCCTGTACGGCCGCAAGTACATCCAATCTGACGACAACCCATACTGCATCCCCTGTTACGACAGTCTGTTTTCAAACACCTGTGATGAATGCAAAGAGCTAATTGGCCATGATGCAAGGGTAAGGCTTTCATGCTGACATGACGAGATGTGTATATAGCAGTGCTACATCGTACATGAAAAAAGTTGCACATAAAAAAGGACGTATGAATAACCTATATATGTAGATTTCTTTGCTGTGTCCTTTACGTGGCTTCAAAAATCTTATGTACTTCTACTAACTGTTGCTTTCTTCTTGCCACCCTTTGATAAAGATCAGGTTTATTGGTTGAGTGGTTGACTCGTCTCCTACCTGAGCTATTGATCGCTACAGCTTCTCCAGAGTTAACACTGTCCTCTTGAATACTATTGTGAAAACTCCTTCGCTTGCCCCGCCTGTCAGTTTGGGATCAGATCCAGCTGTAGCTTAATCCCTTCATTTTCAGATTATAGTCTGAACAGTGCTCTAAGCTGTCCAGAGTGCTTGGGAAATTGTTTTTTTAACTTAACCGCTTTAACCTACTTTACAACTTTCTCCCATGACCTGCTTGTTGTGTTTGTTGGTTTTCATGGCACTGTTTGTGCACTAATGTTCTCTAATAAATCTTTGAGACTCTCACAGAACAGCTGCACTTGAACTGAGTTTCAGTTGCAGAAAGGTAGTAAGTAGGAGACCAAGCAAGGCTTGACTGGATGTAATTTAGGAGCAAAGAGTTGCTGAAGACAAATCTTCTTACCACGACTTTTAGATTTCAATTTGTTTTTGTAAACCCTCTTACCTGCTTTGTGGCAATTAGTGTTGGTCTGTGGCATAAAACCCCAATAAAAAACCATTAAATTCTGTGGTTGTAACCTAACAAAATATGAAAAAAGCTCCAAGGATTTCAATTCATTTGTAAGGCCTTGTTTCGCTTGGCACACTGCGCAGAAATCTGGTTGTCACTTTAAAACTCCTCTCTGCTCCTGTTGTAAATATGGGTCCATGTTTACTTTACGTCTTCCTGTCATTCCCTTATTTGGCCTGTTTGATTCCCAAGTCACTGACAGAGAGACTTCATATCTGTGGAGTTTTTACAGCTGTAAAAAAAATGACTTCCACTCTCTTCACTGTCTATTTCCCTTTCCGCTTCTAGGAGCTTTTCTACGAGGACAGACATTATCACGAGCATTGTTTCCGTTGTTTCCGCTGTGACCGCTCGCTGGCAGATGAGCCCTTCACCAGCCAGGATGACGCGCTGCTCTGCAACGACTGCTACTGTAATGAGTTCTCCTCCAAATGTGTTGCCTGTGACAAGATCGTCATGCCAGGTGAAGGTGAAAATAGCTATAGCAATTGTTTTGTTTTTTTACAAATCCGATTAAATTGTTTGGTCTTTTTTTTAAAACATGAAAAAAAAACATAAAAAGATTTGGGAACTTATGGAAATATTTGTTTTACAATGCATACTTTTATTTTCCCTCATGTACCAAGCCTCTTTGTTCCTCCTTTTAAATACCATGTAGTATGCAAACCTGAATGATAATAGGCAAATGATTTCTGAAAATACAGCTGGGTTCAGCGATGAATGAAAGTAGTTACATATTAGATCAAACAGAGAGGTGAGAGGAAGAAAATTCAGAAAAAAGGAACAGGAAAAACAAGAAACAAGCAGGTGCCAAGGAGGAATGTAACCGTTTGTCTCTCTGGATCACTTGTTGTCTAAAAACTGAATCCTTGGGTATGGAAGCCTACAAGCAGAACTAATGACAGCAGGAGATAAAGAAGTCAGTTAGCCAGCAGAATTACACTGCTTTTTATTTAGAAAAGTTCAAGTGGCACAAATTCAGAGAGAGACTGCTGATAAAATTTTGGTGAAATTTTATGTCAAATGTAGACTCTTCCAGCAAGCTTAGGAAAAGTTTATAGAAAAAATAGACACCTCAGAAAACAGTCAAAATTGTGCTCCTACTGATGTCATTTCACAAAACCGTGAAGTTTGCACTGCTGTTTGCCCATTATTTTGCGCATGCTCTGTTCTTTATGTCTGCACCAGATTTGTGGCATAGATTTCACTGAATACATGAAAACAAAAACACACCCATTAAGTCATGCAACCACAATGAAAAAAAAATCACATCAAGAAAATAATTTCCTAATAAAGTGCTCCAGGGCCTGACTAGACCAAGATCATGTGTCTGTATCAGAGGGTAAACATGTTCAGGATTGTATTGCCAAATTAATAAGTGATGTTGATGAATTTGATGACAGTGGATCAGCACATTCCTTTTCCTGATTCACTCAAAGAGGAAACACATTGTTAAAATGTGATGTTTTCTTCAGGCTTAAACCCAAAGATAGAAGTAAGACTGTTGATCGCTAGACATATTTTATATAGTTGTTGTTTATTGAGGTTCAACAGTTACCTTTTTTTGTCTTCTTTGTTTCATGGTATTGGATGCATCTTATTTAGTAAACATAAGGGTAAAAAATTACTCTTTGGTAAAAAAAAAAAAAACAAGAGGTTACTTACTTCTTGTTTAAGACGATCAAGGTGTTGTAGTGTGAACAACCCACGTTTCTGCTGTAGTATCATTGTTTTATAAGGTGTCAACTTTTAAATTAATTAGATATTTTCTTTCAAAATGGGATACAAAGCTGCTGAAAACATGAACACAGAATATTGATTTTTGACTTGTCCTGTTTTACTTCAGCAAAACAAAATGATTTCTTGCAGCAGTCAGATATTGTGTGTGTGTGTGTGTGTGTGTGTGTGTGTGTGTGTGTGTGTGTGTGTGTGTGTGTGTGTGTGTGTGTGTGTGTGTTGGTCGCAAACTCATTCAGCATTACCTGTCAGAGTAGGTAATGCAGGAACCTCTTAACTATCACAACTACATGTTTACTACATGAACATTTCCTTTTTACTGTTATATTTAAAGTGATTTAATTTCTCCAAATCACTTCATAATTTGCTCCCCACTGTTAATGTTCTCAAGTTGATATCCAGCCAGGACCCAAAGCAGATTCAAGCAGATTCACACCCCCAGCTGGCACGAAAGCATAAATGAACTCACAGGGAAGTTGTGAAATCGTCTTTAGCAGAAGCTTTTAACAAGATTATTTGACTGAGCTGCTTAAATGCTCCCATTGTCAGTAATATTCTATTCATCCTGGAGTCAAATCCTCTGACAAATACAGAGGCTGTGTTTCTGTCACTGATCACTACCATCTAAAATCGTATCTCAAGTTTATTTTGGAATCTGAAACTATTTACAGCACAGGTTTTCATGTCTTATTTTTCAGATGAATAAATCCGTTTAAATACTTAACGTTCTAGGAGTATATCTCATTTTTCTTCTTTTGCACGTCTGAGGAACACTCTTTGGTTGTTGTGAAACTAGATTTTAGACTTTCACACTGGTCCTTGTTTTTAGCTGTGCACAACAAAAAGCTCTATTATCCACCTTGAGCCACAGTGAGTCCTGCATGAGTTTATAATCTGGAAAGACTTTCCAGGTTATTTTCATGTTTTTGATTAGGGAGCAGTGCGGCACAGAAAGTCTGAAGCACTGAAACGTAAGCAATCTGTGGAAATGTCAGCCCCACATAAACCACTGGATCACAGCATAATAAACTCAACATCCAGGGGATTTACAGGAAGATCAATTGGCTTGCGTCACAGAGGGAAAATCTGTATTACTTTTTTTTTGTTTGTTTAAAGCTTGCTGCCACTTTCTTGCCATAGAAAAGAACCATGGGTCTGTGGTATTCATACTCAATCAGAATATGAAATACAAGGATTTTTATATGCTGCTGTGCAATCAAGTATCTTATTTCCCATTTTAAGTGAACAGCCTGTCATATTTTATTCCTGTCGGTCTCCTTTTTTGCAGGTACAAGAAAATTGGAGTATGCAGGCTCCACATGGCACGAGGGCTGCTTCATTTGTCACAGCTGCGAACAGCCGATTGGCTCCAAGTCCTTCATTCCTGACAAGGACGACCACTACTGTGTGCCCTGCTATGAGGAAAAGTTTGCTCCCCGCTGCACGCGCTGTAAAAAGGTCTGTAAATCTGTCAAATATCTACAGTATAACATGGTTTCCATTATATAAGGCAGACGAAAAACTTTTAAGCTGCAGAAACCCATGTGAGAAATGTTCCCACATTTGTTCTGTTAAGGCCCTGGCTAAAGGTGGTGTGACCTATCGGGATGAGCCGTGGCATAAGGAGTGTTTTGTGTGCACAAACTGTAAGACGCAGCTGGCGGGTCAACACTTCACCTCCAGAGATGACAGCCCCTATTGCCTGAAGTGCTTTGGCAGCTTGTACGCCAAGAAGTGTGAGGCTTGCAGCAAACCAATTACAGGCAAGATTAAATTACTTTACTTCATTGAATTATGTACATATGTGAAGGTCAAAAACAGTCCCTTAATATTTAAGAAAGCTTTATCAGTTGGTGTGCTGTAGGTTGGAAGAACTTTTTTGTAAGAACTGGGGAAGACTCAAAGAGATAAACCTTGATTGAGCTTTATGGGGAAAACATAAGCACAAACTGAAAATAAAGTTGCACAAATAGGCAAATAGGAATAAAAATAGGGATATTTTTCCTCATCTTTCATTAGGGCTTAACATATACCGTGAAGCAGTTGTTTGAATAGCATAAAAATGAGAATCCATTCTAGATCTTTTCAAACAGAAAAATGCTTATTTGGCTCAGACTTCACTACGACCAAGTCTGCCCCTTTGTACAACTAAACTTATTTGAAAGATCAATCAGCAATCTCTTAAAACCCAGACTTCTTGTTCTAGGATTTGGAGGAGGAAAGTACATCTCATTTGAAGATCGTCAGTGGCATCAGCCGTGCTTCACCTGCTCCCAGTGCTCCATCTCCCTCGTGGGCGCTGGCTTTTTCCCTGATGGCGAAAAGATCCTGTGCCGTGACTGCAACAGCAACCTATAAAGCACTTACTTGACCTGATCTCACCATTCCTTTTTGTTCTTCAGCAGCTTTTTTAAACAACCCAGATGTACCATGGAGGGTAGCAGGCTAAACAAATTCTGCCTCAGGTCCTTTTAACATAAAGACGCTAGTTTCTCAAAAACCTTGTCGCATAAGAGGAGCTACGTATGTTAGTGTGCAAAATCGTGATGTTGCAATGTTGTTTGCACACATCAGCGAAAGTTAAAGATTGAGTGCCTTATTACCAACATTATTTCTATGTTATTTAGTGTTTAAGTAAAAATCTGCAAATGCTTGCCACTTTGCCAAAAATGTCTTAATTAATATTACTTCAGGGCTCTAAAGATGAGACACAGAACACTGATATAGTATAAAAATGGCTGTGGTTTAAATTTCAGTTGTATGGTGGAGTTACTATTCTCATGCTCTTATAACTGCAGGTCCATGCATTTTGAATGTTGCTTTTTATCACCTTTCTCTTATTGCTTTATTATCTTATGCCTTACCTTATGCATTTTGAACAGGTTACTGTACACAGTGACACAGAAGGAGGTGTGACACTTTTTGTAAAAAGTGGCCAAATATTGGACATACTTTTCCTTAAATTTAAAGTGAAAACATGTAGAAGATTTCTTGGTGTAGGTAGCTTTTGGTTTTCAGGACGTTTCATTTGCACTTTGGAAAAGATGTGCTTTTGTGCTTTCATTATTTACTGTTATGTGCACATAATTACACAGTTGAAACACATGGCAAAAGCAACAGATCTCTTTTGCCACGTTTCTGCCTATCTTATTTTACATTAATGTTCAGTTCTGCCTTCTTTTTTATATTTTAATGTGTATTTGTATCTGTTCACAAAGAGTCAGTATGCTTAACTTTGAAAGAAAATGCAAAACTGTCTTGCATTGCAAAAGTATGCATGCATTAATTTACCACTGTTTCATTGTTTTGTTGGCTACAGTCATATGTAGTCATATGTATGTCATAAATTACTGTGTTGCATCAAACTATTTGCACTCTTAGCGATTTCTTCTGTTTGATTTTTTGTTTTTTGTCACACATTTTAAGTGATCAAGCAAAATTCTTATATTGGAAAAAGATAGAAAAGGCAGTTTTGACATCATAATTTTATTGAGGTAGAAACTCCATATACCTGGTCCACTGTTAAAAGTGGACGCTTAACAACTGGCTTTGTAACTCCTGGTAGCAGCAGCCGTCATCATGCATTTTCATTAAGAGGCAGTGAGTCTGTCAAGGAATTTTGTCCAACGGTTCTTTGCAGAATTGTTTTATTTCAGCAACATTTGATGGTTTTCCAGCATAAACTAATTTTTTTAAGTTAATTCTACAGCATCTCAATTCAATGAGGGTTTTGACTTGGCCACTCCAAACCTTTCTTATTGCTTTGTTTGTTTTGTGAGCCGTTCAGTGGTGGGCATATTGGGATGGTATAGATTACCATTCTGCTGCATGACCAAAGTGTGCTTTTAAAGTCACAACTTGACAAACTGATGGCCTGACAATTTATGGTTGCATCACTTATTGCTGGTCATCCAGGTTATGAAGCAGCAAAGCAGCCTCACCATCACCTCACCACCATGTATGACTGCTTGCATAAAGTTCTTTTTCTTAGGCGCTGTTATTGTTATGCCAGATGCAACAGGATGCACATCCTCCAAAGAGTTCTATTTTTGCCTCGCCAATCCACAGAATATTTTCCTAAATCTTTTGGGAAAGAAGATGTTTTTGCGAATGAGATCTGAAAGATCACCAGTGATTTTCACCTTGAAACTTTCCTATTGATATCATTTTCTTAGTGTTAAATAATGAACAAGGACCTTAACTTTGGTCATTGAAGCCAACTCGTTTCATATGTTGGCTGGGCTCTTTCTGTGATCTTCTGGATGAGTCACCAATGGACGTTTAGAGTAATTCTGGCCATCCAGCCACTTTTCAGAACAATTTCCACCTTTCCATGTTTTATCCATTTGTGGATGGGGGAGAAGATGGATATCAATGCCTTTGTTTACATTTGGCATTTTGAGTTTTTTTTAATCCTACTTTATGTTGCCAGAGAGGTTTTATTTGTGTGTTTTCCTTCTTCATACAGGTCAGGCAGTAATTAAGGCTGGGTGTGGCTAGTGAAATCTCGGCCTTTCCAAAGGTTTTGTTAATCATAGTAGATTTATAATTACTGAAGGAGGCTGTTAATAATTTTTGACATAGTTGTGGGTTGATATGTATAGCTTTTATTCCTTCTAAAAGAAATAATTTGAAATTTTTTAATCATTATTCCGCTAATTTTTCCCTGGCATTAAAATTTGTTTGATTTCAAACTTTCAAGTGTGACAACAACAAAAAAAACCAAGAAATCAGTAATGAGGCAAATACTTTTTTTCACAGCAGCATAGTTATAATATTTGTTTTTGATTATTTCAGCTTTGATGCTGGTGAGTCAGAGTTGGCCAATACATGTTTTAAGATGGAAAATATGCCATCAAAATGATAATCTTTTTAATTTACTGTAAATCAGTTTGTGATTGTTGTGGATACATTGTTGCTTCTATTTTTAAAGATCAATTAAATAAAGTGACACTGACTGATTTGTGTTTAGAGCTTTTTTATATTTTTAGATGTTGTGGTTATGCTGAAGATCTATTGCTAGACTAAGCCAGCATGGCTTTCTGGTGACTTGTGTTTAAGGCCTAAGCCAAAGAAAACCCTTTTGGAGTGATCAAAATGTCTTTCTAGGAAAAAAAGTGTGTATGACTCCAGCTTAGGAGAGAGGGGGTTTGAAATTGTGTGTGTGAGAGAGAAAGTGTTGGAGAAAGCATGCATGTTTAGAAGGAAGTAAAAAGTGAGTGTCTTCATACACTAAAGATAATCATATGTGCAAGTACAAAATACACAACACAAAGAAGCACATGTGTGTCGTTTTGCCCGATTGGACATGAATGCACTCCTGTTTATGCTGAGTCGACTGTTTTCCTGCCTTGATGGAGTGCACATACACCAGATCCACTCTCCTGTCGGCTGTTGGTGAAATGTCCTCCTCCCTGCCTCTGTTTCAGATTTTTTCACCAAAAAAGGAGATGGAAAAGTCATAGCTGCGTGGGGGAGGGCAATGGTGGAGCACAGAGAGAGAAATGAGTGTGGGAGAAAGAGAGGAGAGAGATGGAGAGGGAGGATGTTCACATCTGGAGTTACTCCATGGCACTTTCATCTGGAGGGGGGTCAGCTAACACGCGGCCCCCTCTGGATTTATTAGAAGAAGGGACAAGAGGGAAAATGATGGGCTAACATGAAGGGTCAGAGGCTGAAAATGAACTGTGTCGGACAGGACACACTCTAAAAGCAACAAAATCATGGCGGTGGTTATACAGATCATATGATGAGTCTTAAATGAGGATCTCCTTTTCCATTTTCTCGTTTTTCCATGTTAAATATGTCGAGACAAAAAAGAAATTCTGATCTTTTTATTGCTAGACTTTCTGTAAGTTGGTCAACTGATTCAAAGATTCTGTTTTATTCAGCTTCACCAACCTCCACACTGCTAATCTAAAATGAATCTATATGGTTCTTATTTAGGATGTGAACATAAAAGGGGAAAACAAAAACATCCTCTCATAATCAGGTTTATCTATTAAAGCTACCAATGAAAGAGCTAATTATCTGAAATATGTTGAAGATGTTATCACTGAGTAAAATTGTATTGATGTGTTAATAACCAATCCATGTTATACATTCATCTGTGTATTAATACATCAAAAGTTAATTATTTTGTCTTTTCCAGGACTTTGTAACAATTTCAGTCAAATCCAACAGGAAGTGATGTCGGTGTGTCTATTTTTAAAAAAGGAGTTTCATTTCTTTACCAGTTCTATGATTAGAAGTTAGCAATGGGAAAATGCAGCCTCAATTTTACTGTCAAATATTGTGATAATTTTATTTTCAGTTAACTCACATTTTGGGTTCAAATCCCTGTCTGTGGTCTTACTGAAGTTTTGGATCTGTAAATTTGAGTTCTCCTCACACAGTCGCAAAACGTGACTCTTGGGTCTATAGGCCTCTGTACGTTGTCTTCAGGTATGAGTATGTGCATTCATTGTGGTTTGTCCTGTCTGTCTAGTGTGACTGTGATCTTCCACACATAGAACTTTCACTGATGATTGTAATTGTCACAGCTGCTGCTGAGCTGTGACCACTCGCACCTGATCATCATCACCCTGATCATCATCACCCTGATCTCCAGCTGCTAACATATGAGAGCAGATCTTCCTCCTACACAGCATCAGATTGTTGAGGAAACCCTTAGTGGTAACACCTTCAGGCCTGCTGTAGATACTAGAGCGATTTTTCCAGTTACTAACCTGTCTGTCTCCTCCCTTCTGTCCAGTTGCCCTTCCTGTCCCCAATCCTGACCTATTCCACCTGATTTGGACCTCCTGGGACCTCTGTCCGTCCCTCCGTCCGTCCGTCCGTCCGTCCGTCCGTCCGTCCGTCCTTGAGATCTGGAACTGCCTGACCTGGATTTGGATTCCCAGGCTCTGACCCTGGCATGTCTGACTGTGAAAAACCAGAGCCCTCAATAAACACCAGTTCTGAATTCACTGCTCGGTCCCTGCGTCCATCAGTGCCTGAACCATGTCAGTAACTCAATATATTGTAAAACTCTAACAATAATTTATTCCTAGTTGGAGATACTCAAACATAACAATATTTACGTAACTGACCATAGGTTACTAACACATTCAATCTGTAAATCAACTGTTGATGAAATTTGCAGACAGTATGTTGAAAGGGATTTTCTATTAGAAGTAACTAATAAATCTAACTTACTGCACTTGTAATGATGAGTAAAACGCTGAGTGTCTAAAGCAATAAGGGAACATTTAGAAGTTTCATTAGCTGAGACTTTAATGGTTATCAGGTTGCATCAGACCTTTATAAAACCCTCCATGAAAAGATTTCTGCTCTCTACCAGTTTAGTTCAATGCTTGTCTACTTCTTCTCCCTGCAACAACATGCATATGACACAAACCCAACATAGTGTGTTATTCATGTTTTCTGTTTACTTCAGGCAGTTTTACTCCTGTCGTCTCACCCTCCAATAATTTGCACTCACCTGCTGTTTATTAGTCAATGGTTGCCACAGTATTTACTGGGCCCAGCTGGTTTGGTTAAATGCCAGAACATTGTTTCTCTGGTCTGCTGCCGTTCCTCATTGTTCAGCTTTATTGTTCAGGCTTATTTTCGCCACAATTATTTTTTTTTTTTCCACAGTTTTCTTGTTTTGTTTCAGATTTTTTTGAACATGTGAAGGTTTCTAACATTTGACAATTTCAGAGCACAAAACTATACATAGATATTTTAAATTATTTTTAAAAATATAAAGTAATATTCTTGACTAAGTTTGCTCCTCTAAAAGTAGGAGTTCAATCTTTTCAGACCAACTTTAGGGCTCATTGTATTTTTTTTCTTTTCATTCCCTTAAGAGCACTAAAGTCTTACGTAATTAGAATAATCTAAACCTCAAACACTTAATGTTTGGATGTTTTAATGACTTAATGTTTGAATTAAACTGGAGTTAGTGTTACGGCATCATGTTCAACAGACTAAAGTTTAATAAGCTTATCTATCATACATAGACATGTCTAAATCGAATAAGATTCATGTTATCTGTCCTGAATGGCAGGGAGCCCAGTAGAGCTGATATCTGATTCTACAGTCGCATGACATACTTTCTTCATTAAGTTATTGAATAAAAGTAATTGTTTCCATTAGTAGATGGATCCTATCATGAAGTGTTTGGTTTCATTCACAAACTTTGATGGTTATTTTCCCAGGTGGACATCAAACCTCTTTTTAGCATGTGAAGAGAAAATATTGAAACTGTGTAACTTAAAATCGCATCTTTTGTGGAAATTATTTTTATTTCTGACCTTTTGAAATGAAAGATAAATGAATAATTTCCCTCCTAAGCAGAAGGGCTATGATGATACATGCACCTCATTAGAAGATTTTGCAAACAAAATATTTCTAATAGTTTTAGGCAAGTGAGGAATACTCCCATTTTTTTAACTTCATGAAGAAGGTTTCTCAAATCAGTAGCCACTTTATCAAATCTGTAATTTGCATAGCTCAGAAGTCTTCAAATCCAGGCTTTGAGGATCGGTGTCCTGAAAATTTGAGATGTGCTCCTGATCCAGCACATCTGAATCAAATGGCAATGACCTCCTCAGCATGCAGTCATGTTCTCCAGACTCTTGCTATTGACCTCATTATTTAACTCAGGTGTGTCAAAGGAGAGAAATGTCTAAAAGTTGCATGACACCTGCTCTGGAAGCCTGAATTTTAAGAACCCTAGTATAGATTATATTGGTCCACACTTGATTGGTCCAGAGTGTTGTATTTCTGTTTGTTCAATTCTAAGGAGATCTGGTATTTCAGGTAGGGATACACGATATATTGACACCTATTATTGGTCTTTTTCTTTTCTTTTTTTTTACAAATTAGTATCAGTCCGATGATACCGTCTGTTTTGTTCTACTCTCCCAAAAGTAAAATGTTCATATCGGTGCATTCCTACTTTCAGTTTTAAAATATTTTATTTTATTTTATTTTATTTTTTTTCGTAAATAGATTGAAGGTTTCACTCAATTGAAGTTTAACTTTATTAGGTCAGACTAGACTGCATCAATCTCTCCTTTAACCACTAGTTTGATCAAATATGTGGTTGACAGGGAGGGTCAAACACAAGTTTGACATATAGCTATTGTTTTAGGAATTTTACATAAAAAAATGAAGGATTTTAGAAAAGAGACTGCCACGTGTCAAACAATAAAAAACAAAGTCAGGTTTGTGCATCCTTATTTCCTCTGTCTTTTCTTTGCTGGCCTGTGTATTTTTCAACTTTGTGTTCGGCGGCCCCTTAACAAAGCGCTTCGGTCCACCGCAGCCACGTCTGTTGCTTAAAACCTCAGTAGACCTTGGCTTAACCAAAATGTCAGCGATATTATACTCTTGATGGTAATTTAGCATTTTCATTGTCTTGCTAACTGTATGTTTGCAGCCTGAGGCGTTGCATGACGGGGAGAACACAATGTTTAAATCATGGGCAGCTTAGATAATTATATATATATATATATATATATATATATATATAAGAAGATTGTGTATTAGAACGAGCCATCAGAGGAATTGACACTCTTAGGAGTTCATCAACAACTTCAAAATCTCCATCTATATGCAGGGCTGACATGGTTCTGGTGATTTTGGCAGGGTTTGAAGTTGGCCTCTGTGGTTTAGGCCTGGCTTTTGTCTTTTTCATTCACTCCCAGCACAGGTCAAGGAGTTGTGCTTGTGGAAAGGTCTTTAAACTGTTGTAATGAATGCTCCCAGTAAGAAAACAAGTCCTTGTTTTTCCAGAGCTCAGGGCTGGATGTGTGTGCTGCTTAGATCAGACCCAAGTTCCTGTCATTGGTGGCTATGAGGTCTCTGCATGTTTTTACTGTCATAAATTGTATAGAAATGTGAAAATTATGTAAAAGAAAAAGTAGCACACAATTCTTGATTTAATTTTAAACTTTACTTGCAAGATGGAAGTTGGACTGAGAAATATTTCTTCAGCTTTTCTTATCCCTCACTTGTTAGGTTCTGTTCCTCTCATCTTTAGTCCAACCCAGGAATATTTTTAGATTAATGTGATTATGTGAGTTAAGTGTTATAATCTGGACACTTTTTTTTTTAATCTATCCCTCACTTTTCTACTTTCTGTCACTGTCCGGTACAGCAAATCGTAGCACAGCCGAAAGGCCAAAATAAACTCCTGAAAGACTAAGCAGGAGAAAGCCTGTAGGTCTACTAATAATGAAGACCTCCTTTGAAACAAACCTTTGAAGAGCATTATATCTGTGACTCTTTTCATAGCTAATCAGGCTATAATTAAATGCAAATAGAAAAATAGATGTATTGGAATCTGTTACCTCATGATAACTGATTATGCAGTAAATGTCACATTTACACTCCTTTTCTGTTCACTTGCATTTTACACCCACACTCCAAATAACACATTAGCTGCAAAATGTGTCGGTACGCACAGTCTGTTTGTGTTGGTGCCATTAACTCGCTCCATGCACATTTTGCACGTTTGTGGAGCTGCATGCGGTTTTGGAAAGAAAACGCTATATTGATGTGGAATCAAAAGAATGTGATAAATTCTTTTAGGGATCTTCAGACATGAGTGTCTTCGGGGTAAAACAAGTCTATTGTCTGACTTTGGTTTTAAGACTTGGACTGGTCTGTGTTTGGTTTGTTGAAAACCAGAAGAAATGTAATACCTAAATGTGTTTTGAGTTGTCGGATATTTACCCTGGTTCAAGCGAAGACCGTACTCTGCAGATTTAATGTTTGGGTCACCTTTTTCATTTTGTTTGTGACTGCGGAAATACATATCTATTTAATTGCAACATTTCTAATAGCATCTGTAAAGAAACTCCTTCAACTCATAAGCATAAGAGCTAGAAGCATCATCACACAGGAGCAGCTGAAGTGAAATTCGATGCCTTGCAAAATTAATCACACTAGTTGAAATCTTTTTTTTTTTCCATTTTATCACATCACAACTACATTTTTTAATGTATGCCATAGGGATTTCTCTTGAAAAGTGTGATGTACAGCTTTATTTTGATGTTTTTATTTCAATAACCCCAATTAAAATTCAATCCAACCTGTTGGATTTATTTATATATGGGGGATTATAGATATAAAGGCTTGACTGGTAGAGAGAAAGACTTTTCAACAGAAAAAAACAAAACACAACCCTAAGCTTTAAGCCAGAGCTATAGTAGAAGAGAGTAGTTGAGATCAAAGCATATACATACGAAACAAGTCTTGAAAACTGAAGTTTACAGAAACTCTCCAACTAATTTGACTTGAGCTTGAACAAAACATCCTGATGGTCTCTGTTCTATCTATGGTCTGACATCTGAGGCCATTTGTTCTAATGCGTGAGAATGTTTTCTTGAGATCTGAGGATGTCCTAAAATATACACCATAGTACAAAACGCTCAATTGCAACTGTGCAGCAAAGAGTGATAAACAAGGACAGATGTTTTTTTTTTTTATGTTTGTTGGTTTTGTTATTTAAAACAGAATTATATACATTAAAGTTTAAGATCATAATATGAATAAATGTGAAAAAGTTCAAGGAGTTTGAATATTTTTGCAAGAACCGTGTGGCTACTTTTGATATTTTTAATGAGCTTGCTTTTCAACATAACCATATGCATGCTTGCAGCAGAGGCGAACAAACTCTAATCTGCACAATATAAAGAATGCAAAACTAACTTTCATGGTTTAATGCCTTTTGGCTTAAAGCCAGATGACAAAATGGTGAAAGATGAATCAAATCAACCAAAACTGTTGACAGAAAAGCTTCTGCTTCAGTAGAAATGACATTAGTCCACGATCAGATAAATATCTTTGCATTTGCAGAGTTTACAACATAGAGGTGAACTGAGGTAGAAATTTGATGATGCCATCTTTTTTTTATTTCAAGATGGCTTTCCATTTATATTCCCATGGAGCTGCTCACCCCTGGCAGTTGGGCTGCTTGGTTAGAGCAGTTGCTATGGAGATAAAATGTTTGGTATGCAAAAAGTTTGAAGAATGGTTGCTGATGATCAGCTGTATTTCAGTGTCTGATGGATTTAGCTGAAAGACAGAGAGAGAGAGAGCCTCAAAATTATTGTGAAGTGGTTATCTGGTTCATATGACAAAAAGAAAACCTTTTTTCTTTCTAACAGAACTGCAAATAGATATGGGATGTTAAATGCATTTTTAGCTTTACATAATTACAAATAATATTTTGGAAAAAAATAAAGGTTACGGCAACACGTAAGATTTTAAATGAGCTGTTTCTTAAAGTTGTGAGAAATTTACAGGTTAGTGTAAGTTAAGATTCCATCTCTTTAAAATGTTCGGGCAGTAAAACTACAAGTGCTTAATGACTTTATTGCTAAAAAAATCTTGTGACAAACTGACAAGGAATGTGTCACGAAAGTTAGAAAGTAGAAAATGAAAGTCACACATTAATGATAATCGTCAAGCCACCAGAGGAAAGCAATTGTCTCATTACACTAAGGGAAAAGAAATCATCCTTGTAAAGCTTTTACAATTTGATCACTTAAAATATTATCTGAAGAAAAATAATAATGTGTTAATTTTTTTTTCACCCTGATTCTACTTAAATACAGACTGATATTTCCTGTTACACCAAATTTCCCAGTCTTCCTTCAAATGTAAATAATAATAAATAAATAAATAAAACATTTTTAATTTGTTTTAGAAATACAAGGTTTTCTTAAGATTTTGGAAAACCTGATTTGGGTGTTGCAAGGTGATAAGATCATTTGTGTCCCAATAGAGCCCTCTGGTGGACATTAATTTTACTGCAATTATTTTCAAAACTGATCAAAACTAACGTTACAGAAGTTGAAAAATTAAAAGGTGCGTGGCTTGTTTCAATTGCAGTCAGTTCAGTTCTGTCCGTCTTTTTTTGTTTGTTTTTTTTTGGGGGTGGGGGGGCAATGGGGTTTTTCACCAGGGTCCCAAAAAATGGATGTCAGGTCAGTCACTCCCTATACTTGCCCTTAAGAGTGTTTATTATGTGGCTGGATGTGTTTCTCATTTATTATATGCATGCCTGAACGAGTGGCTACCTGTCTAGGAAGAATCCCGACTACTTTTCCTTTGACTGCTTGAAATGAACAACAACCTTACGCAACTTAATTATGAAAAATGAGACCGTTGGTTGAATGAAGTTTCAAAAATAATTTCTCAGAATGAAATATTTACTCCTTTTACCCATCAAGCATAATATTTTCTAAGGAAATATTATTTTTTGCTGTTTGTGCTGTGATTCCTGTTACTTTAATATTATATTCGGATTAATTTTGTGGCACTGGTTTGGTCTCAAATGTTCTGTATTTAGTTCTTCCTAGTACATCTGTTCTGTGTTTAAATCTGTTTCTGTTTAGATGTGAGTGGTAATATTATGTTTTTTCCCCCTCATAGTTCCTATTTTAGTTTAAAGTATGTCTAGAAACTTTTCCCCCTTTGTATATCATGCTGTATATGTCCATGTCTTTTCAATACACCGACTGCCTCGTTTAATAACCCACCTGTTTCCTACACTGCAGTCACTTCTCCCTTTATTCACTGTTCTTTTCAGCTCTTAGTGGGTCCTCACACCAGCCGGTCCTGTCTTCAGTCCCCACTCCAACTGGTCCTTTAGCAAATCCCTGACTTCATGATTGTTGCATAGGGTAAATATATTTTTCTGTTCTCGGTTATCATTCAACTAAAACATCTTTTTTGGTCTTTTATTGTCCTACAGTTGAATAAAAGGTGACCCAATATTGTACGGAACATCTGTTATCGCCCATGTTTTTTTGACAAAAGTTTTACAATCAATCAAAGCCAGATGTATTTCACATTAGAGGCAGATATTTGTTTCACTCAAAGCAGCCAAATATTTAATCAGAAACATTTATGCTTCACTATAGCAGAAATTACTGTGTTTACGCCATAAAGTCGTGTTTTCTATCCAATATGCACAAACATTTGAACATTCTTCATCTGTGGGAGACGTTTCTCTTGTGATGCTGATTATATCCAACAGGGAGCAGTGTAAATCAAGCTTTGTGGCTTTCTAAAAACTTTAGCTTTAAGTCACAAAAGGATCTTGACTCCATTTCCAGATTAATTTAGAAGACCAGAAATACGTGACTAATAGAAGAGGGATTTTCTTTTCATCAAACAGCTGTAATGTCACAGCTTTTATTTCAATTTCATGAACTTGTTGGTTAATTTTATAGAGATCCATCAGATTACAACTCTTTGCAAAAACTTAGAACTACATCCTTTGTCCAATATTAACAGTCTTAAAGGCAATTCCTCCAGGGATTCGGCTACTTAAAGACATTGTTAGTTATTCAGCTGTTACTCAAAAAACATATTGTTTATGTAGCTAAAACTTAATTAGATATAAAGTGGAGCTAATATGCTGGCACACATAAAACTGGAAAAAAGGCCTGATGTTACATTGTGAAAAAGACTAGTGGACCTGAAATGTGCTTCTTAAAAGAAACTATGGCTGTGACTTTAAAGAATGAAAATGTAACAAGAAATTCATAAAGAACATTCTAACTTCAATTTGTTTTTGCTACACAGGCAGCATTTTTCAACACTCATTGACACAGCCACCTACGGTTTGGAAATATCTGTGGTGCACACAGGTTTCAACCAGTTGAGCTCTCACACATAACTTGATCCATTTCTTATATTATTCCAGACTCCATTTGGGCTTTGGAAGTGTAATAAATTGCGTTCCATTCTCTACACACTCTGGGTAACTGCTGTCAGGATTGCATGTTCCCTACTGACAATGTTGGCCCATGATATTCTGTCATTTTCCTCGAAATCTCTATGACTGCACCATGTTAGCAATGACAAATCCCCAGCAATGTTGATAGAGATTCAGTATCTCTAGATAAGGGGCATGTACTTTGGGACAATTGCAACTGCCGATTGGTCAGTTACTGAAAGAAACCCTTAGAATAGTTGACAGGTGGCATCATGTCAGCTGCTTTGTCTAGAGGAGAGAGAGACATAAACACAATAAAACTGAGCAAAGTGTATGGAGGAAGGCATAGCCCAGCCAATGCCCCCCTCCAGAATTGTGTCACTGATAAACAGACTAAATATCTGATCAATTTCTGTGTGTAAGAAAATGTAATTATAATTTTTATTTTTATGGAAAGAAGAAGCAGAACACAAAGTTATTGTCAGCAACAGCTTCAAAAACTGTATAATCTGAGAGTAGGACAAAGTATTAGAGTATGGAAAAGTGGTCAGCATGTTCCCTTTCACAGCCTGAACCTTTAGCATCATAACTTTAAAGATAGGTTTTGATAACTTAAGCCACTTTATCCATAAGCTTTCTCACAAAAGAAGGTGTAAAGCTGCAATTTTAAAGTAGACAGTTTGTCTTCCTCCAGGACTAAAACTATGAGCTGTTTAAAGGACACAAAGCAGATAGATGAAAGCATTTTACCTCTATTCGTATTTTAGGAACCACCAGTAAGTGAGAAGTGCTCCATTGGGAACATATTGATCGATCAGACTAATGATGTGTGCAAAGCTTGATTATTAACATGCAGGAAGGAAAATGTAAAATTATACTGCAGATTTGTCAGGGAGCCAATGAAATGAATGCAAAATTAGCTAAATCTTTTTATCAAAACTCTTGTAGCAGCATTTAAGATAAGTTCCATGTTTTTAAGTAACATTTTAGGATTCTTCATATTAAGCAATAGTCCAACTTTGAAGTAACAAATATTTAAAGTAGACATGGGCTTAGTCTACAATTATTTTTCTATAACTAGAAAACATTATGATTGTCTCACTTATAAAAACGCAGATCACCTCTCTTGGCCTGCCCCCAAGTTTTGAATCCCTGGTTTAGATCAAATGTTGCTGTTTAAACACTAACTTGTGTGTTAAGCTTTGTGGTTGAAATGAGACAAAATATGGAAGAGTTGCTTTCATATTCACTTTCTAAGATTTTAGATTTGGACAGAACATGGAGAGCCCTTAAAAAATCGATCTTTCAACACAGTTGTTAGAGGTAAATAAGGACAAGAACTTGTTGACCTAAACTGGCCATAAAACATTTTCTATGGACAAACCAGGACTTGGAGAGAATTTGACAAAATCCGTCTGCATCTGCTGCCTTGATAAATCAATGGCACCCAGATATTCCAAGGATTTACCAAAACGTTTTGCTTGGAAAACCATGGAGCAGTGAACAAGAGACCAGAAACTACAGAGAGTGAGAGTGGGAGGTGAGAGAGAGCTCCGTCCAGTGCAGCCAAGGCAAAAATTTATGGTCAGGAAGAGCGATGAATGTGTAATTTATGGTGTATGCTTTGCCATTTTCCCTGCCTTCCCTTTGGGTAATGAGAAACGGCTGTTTTGTTGCGGGCCCAATACGTGGTACACCCCCTCCCATCTGGCCATGACACACCATTAGTTTTTATTTCTGTCTCTGCTTTTACGACCCCCTGCCCAGGCGCCAGCATTTGGCCGGTGATCCCGAGCATCTTATCACACCATCTGAGCTCTTCCACCTCCCAAGATGAATGTTTGTACCCAGACTTTACCAAGACAAGGCTTTTTTTTTTTTTTGTATTGTGCTGATGAAACAGAAGGTTCAGGATAATTTAAGTTGCATTCTTTGCAACTATCTGATTTGATAAAATTCTGATTCACACTTCAGCTTAAAAATATCTGAATTATAAAATCTTTGTTTTTGTCATTTGTTTTCAGTCTGTGAAATTAAAACAAATGTCTTGTTTGATACTATAGAACTAATCCACTTTTAAATTAGGTTTTGACAATCTTGTCGATTAGGTATTATGGTAATTTAAAAAAAAATAAAACTCGGCAGGGCAGAAACAAAAAAACAGCAAGACAAAGAGTTAAACCAGCCGCAGTTTTGTCAGATGATCCGTCATTAAAACATAAAAGCAAAATCAAAATGGAAATCCACTCAGAGGTGCACAGATTAATCGGCCCTGATTTCAGAAATTTTGGCAGCTCAACTGATATTTACATGTGAAACTGATCTTTTCCTCCAATCGTTTAACCTTCTCAAGGGTCTCAACATCAGCCACTCTTCTCTTTTGATTTGACATGAGACGGCTGACTGACTGACTGACTAAGCTTCTTTGCAAGCTGTTCAAATTGAATTGACTGACAGTTCATTGCCTTCCTCTGAATGTTCAAATGTTTTTTAAAAAGTGAACGTATTAAGCAAAAATCCTCTATCAGCTATGGCTTGTATTCAAGGATCTTGCTATTTCTAAAAAGAATAATTGCAGGTCTATTGCACAAACTACAAACACGTCTAGTGTACGACTGATGCATCACCAGCGTCATCTGTATTTTATTCAGGCTTTCACAGAAAAAAAGCTATACATGATGATACTAATACTGGTAAACACATCTTCACATATTACATATCTCAATCCATAGTATCAAAGAATGAATAAAGTACCATGTAACATCTTCAGATATTTATTGAAAGACCAAAAGCATTCCGTGTATGTGATGTAGTCAGTTTTTGAAAACGTAAAATGCTGTGATTGTTCTGAAATACGAGCAGTAGGAAAACATTACAGTTGTGCAAAATCATCAGACCATGTTACATTCTGGTTATTGACAGGGCTTATTTGACGGCTAGAGTAATGGTAAGTGTGGTTCTTATATATTAATGTGCGTCTATATGTCCTTCCATTTATTTTCCAGACTTAGTTCCTTCAGTCTATGAGACGAGTAATAAGACAAACTGTATGTGCAAACGTTGACTACTCATGTTCACACAGCAAAGATCCGTCGAACACTTAAATCCGTGCAGATATGCATATAAACTACGCAAACACGAATACTTCAGGTAGATTTAAATGCACACAAATGCACTTGTACACAAATGCTACTTAGTATCATGCAAATATTAATTCTTGTGCAGATATTCTTTTTTTCAGATAAAATACTTCCCTTAAAACAATCAGAAAGCAATGATATTGTATTTTTGCTTAGAAGCCACAGAAGGTTATGGATATGAAGGATATGATTGGTTATTCTCAACTTGTTTTTGTACCAGATGCCTTCAAATGTGTTCACCAATGACTTTTGATCCTCAGCAGCCATGATTCATTTCCAGTGACTTTGTTTTGTTTCAACTCCCTACAGAAAATAACGGTGCTGCAACCTATTGCTGTTCATTGTCTCCACATCATGCGCTGTGACGTTTGAGGAACTCCATCAGACACCTCTCCAAAAATACAAAAACAAACGAAATACAGATTGTGATTACAATCAGGCTGGAAATTATACACTTTGCCTAAACAGACTTTAGAAAATCTTCATGAAGAATCAACCTTCCTGCTTAATGCTGCACTTTGAAAAGAAAGACCTGTCCAAGAGTTTTAGTACAATCAGTTTATGACACAGACCAAACCAAACCACAATTTGCAATGTGGCTTCGCTGTCCAACTGTGATTTCAAATGGAAACCAGCAAGGCTGTCCGAATAACACAAGATCCGCAGGATTTTTTTTTTCCAAAAGCTTCAGAAAACCTTTATGTTGAAGCAGTCCTCCAGTTCTCATTGCATCTTCTACAATGCAGCATAGCAGCAGTAACTTTTCCCTCTGCACTCATGTCTGTGTGTTTTCTGGTGCTGCTGGGCAAGGCACCGTCTCAGTTTTTCTCCTGTCCTCACCCAGCAGGCTTCAGAGTTTAGGTGACGGCGCTGGTTGTGACGGTGGAAGCAGTGGTGGTCCTGCTCTGGCCTTTTCTCCGCTTCCCCCCTCCACCTCCTCCTTTGCCGTCTCGTCCTCTCCCACGTGCGTTTTCTCTCCTGTTTGTATCATCATGTCTATTGCTCTTATTCTTTTTGTCTGAAATGACAATGTACAGACAAAATGATTGATTGCTCTGCTTTCCAAAAGGAATCTTAAAAGGTAATTAACATCACCTTGTGTTTTGTGGAGAGATTGCTGTCAAAAGAACAACATGAATTGCTGAATGAATTCAATAACTAATAACGGATGCATCAATATGGCCGCTTGATCTCGAAGGTCTAGATAAGCCTATTAAAATGTCAGGATATTGTAAAAAATAGATAAATAAATAAGACCAACATAATTTCAAATCTATTTTAACATCCTGCGTAATTTAAATGAAAAAGAAAAAAAGACAACAACAAAAATGGATGCAGAAGTGTACAAATCTTTTAACCAATGCTTTGTTGAGGCACATTTTGATTCAGTTTCAGCTTTGAAGAATTTTTATTTGGTTAACATCCTACATCTTGACTTTGCAACAATTGGTTAGTACGTCTCATCAAAGGTTGCAGGATTCTTTAGTAAAGTTACATTTTGAGGATATATCTAGTCCACAGCTTCTTCAATCGCCTGCACTGACACGGCGCCCCCCCTAAGGGGCGCGCCCCACAGTTTGGGAACCTATGGTTTAGAAATTTAGATAAAACATGAGACCAATATCACACGAAGAACACAGGACTACTCAGAAATTTCTGCTCTTTTAGGGTTGGAGACTCCCTGACCAATATCTGGCTGTGCCTCTTGACTTACCCTTCTGTCCATCTATAGCTTTAGTTAAATGGTGCAAGAAAGCCTTCAAGGAGAGCTGAAAGCTTAGTCAGATGCATTGGCATTTATGTCAGGTGTTTACAACTGAAGACTGACTGCTGGAGTTGAACTGCTGGAGTTGAATTGTTGAAGGTGATTCAACACAGTTAACATTCACATTTATGCCACCAGGTTATTGTAAATAGTTTTTTTTATTTCTCAGTCTGACAGACCTTTTTGTTCTTCAGTTGGGTAATAGAATGTGTTGCACTTTAAAGACGGAAACATTCTGTAATTGTTTGTACCAGTCTTGGTCAATTTGGAGATGAATTTTCATTAACAATTACAAAAAATATCCAAATGACAGGATGCAGCACCACAAAAAAGTTACACTAGTGTGTAATAGATGTGCAAGGCCAATATTACGGTGGCCGACAGGTGCAAATGCGCAGCAACAGAGAAAACATGCAAACAAAGAAAGAGACGCGCACAAATGAAATGCAGAAAACATAAAAATGGACACAAACAAAAGGCAAATAAAATGCAGCAAACAAAAAAAGAGATGCAAACAAAAAAAGAATGCAACCACAACTGAAATGCAGCAAACAAAAGAAAAGATGCAAACAAAAAGTGCTGAAAACCGGAAGTGCTCCAGACCACTAGAGGGAGTCGAATAAAAAACAGCTATGTCCAAATTTAGGGTCTTTTGGTTCACTAAAGTATTTAATTTATTCCTGAGCAAATAGGTTTGACTGATTAAAGCTAAGCCGTGGTGCATTTCATTTGTTTGCATCTCTCTTTTTTGTTTGCTGCATTTCATTTGTGCACATGTCCTTTTTTTGTTTGCTTGTTTTCTCTGTTGTTGCACATTTGCACCTGTTGGCCACCGTACACAATATATCTCCCTCTATTACAACATCCATAGACTGATACTTGAAATCTGTACCTGTATATTTACTGTACATTAGTATCATCATGTAAATTTTCCTCAGTCAGTTAACATAGTACATATTGGCAGTGGCAGTTTTAGTTCTGTTTGGGTTTCCTAGAGCATAACACCTGTCGAGGTCAAAAATGTATAAGTTTTGGGGGAATTTTGGAAAACCAGCTGCATGACATAAGAACTTATTGTGACTTATTGCATCATATGAACTGTCAAGAATAGTTTGAAAGGACTTGGAGGAAAGTAGTTTTTGTAAGCCAGAAACAAAGTGGCTCTAAATGAATATGTGCAGGAAATACTAAAGATTATGATCCAACTCAATGCCACAACAACTACGTTAGCTTCTATGTTTTAATGGTCTGGACGAATTACTCACATTCTCAAGGAATAAACACCAGCAACATTGCTGGAATAATGTTTGGAATGGGAGCTGCTGTAGTGTCAGTTGCTAAAGTAACACTTAATGCAATAATTATTTCCCTAAATCTAAGAAAACATATTATATGCTTTGTTGGATTGTTCAATTACTGTAAGTCCTCCCTCAAAAGCCGTCTCTCCTACATTTTTAGATTAGTGCAACTGAGTCTTGTAAAAAAATATTTGTATTAGTTGGCTACAAATATTGTATAATTTCTAACCAGGGACCTGTTTATTTCTAATTAAAATAAGGACCTATTTCTTAGATTAACAGCTTATTTGCAACAGCGACGGTCTCCACAACTGAGCTCCACTACTGTACAATCTCACTCCTGCAGGAAGAAAGCCAACTCTGAATGCTGTATATTTGCCGACAGTCACAGAAAATTAAAACTATCATCTCTTTAACATCAACAAGCCAGAACTTTTATAGCAACGGATCAACATTAGCAGTGAACTCAAAGCCCAGCTGTCCTGTAGCACATGGAACCGATCTGGCAGAGGTCTCTTGGTCTGTTTAATTTAAATTTCAACAGCTACTCACTCCTCTGTCCCACTTGACACACTCTCAAACCGTGCACGCCCTACTCTCTGCTTTAGCTCTTGTACACACCTGTCACAGATTTTAAGGGCATAATCACAGCCTAAATAACAGACTTCCCACACTGTAGTTAATTTTCAGACACCATCAGTTCAGAAGTGGGATGAGCTGACCATTTTAAAGGTTTATAAGAGCACTATGGATAGCGAAGTAGCAATTTTCTGTTTTACAAATCACTTAAAATCACTTAATGAGACAAATGTCAAGGGCCTAGCGAAGGCCAGTGACAACTTCAATAGTAGATACAAAGTGGAAAACAGACATTAATGTCTAACAGTCACTGAATCAAATTTGATTGTTCCTGAGTGCTAACAAACACCACAAAATCTACAAGCACATCTAAAACATTTAAATAAAAATTATATATA
>CAEGAF010033282.1:0-23413 GCA_903067075.1 Micropoecilia bifurca | reverse complement strand
GGTGCGCCTTATAGTGCATAATATACTGTATTTGTGTTTTTATATATATATATATATATATATATATATATATATATATATATATATATATATATGTATATGTCTGGAAAAACAAGCTAGCTGTTTTCGGATTTCCAATTTATTTTACACGATTGTAGGTCAACTGGTATTCTGCTAAATAAATGAATAAATAAAAGCTACATGCAGCATCTGTGGATTTAAAATAGCATTTTCTGACTTAGTCAAATTTAACTATTGCCAGACCGTTGCAGATTTTTTACAAGCTTTTGTTGAACTTAACGTAGATGGTTCAGCCTTTCAAGCAGCCCTCTGTGATTTTGTTGTTTTGCTCTGCTGTTATTCTGCGTTCAGCTTACCTGGCTAGATGCTCCTGTCTTTAGCTCTGCGTCTGATCTGTGAACCCGAGCAGCAATCTGTTTTGATCTCTCTTGAAATAGACCTGCTTCATGCAGACGCCTTTTGCACTTCAAACCCCACAATCACAGCTTCCCTTTTCTCCTCTGCAGCCCTTTATTCCTCCTCATCACCGTGAGTCTGCTTCCACCCACCGACACTTCAGAGCTGCGAGTCGCTGCCTTTGCTCGCGCTCCTTCAGGACTCTTAGCGCTGCTGTTGAAGGTGTCTGATTAAATCCAGAGTGATGTCTTGTTGTTGTGACGTTGCTTTCCACGTCTGCTGCTTGTGGAGTGGAGAAATTGATGTCGGGAAGAAGTGGTGAAAAATGTATGAAGAGCGATGTGGATGTGTTAAAAATAATGATCTCCTCAGTTGCGTCGTTTGTTGTCTCTGACTGAACCGGCTTGGGTTTGTTTTTCTTTTTTTGTGAGACGAGCTGACTTCAGTCAAGCTGCAGATTGTTGCAAATGTCTCTTGAAAAGCTTTGGATTTTATTTTTCCCTAGTCCTGTTTTGCTTATCTTCCTGAAATCCTCTCTGGAAAAAAACCCCTCAGTTTTACCTTTAGTGTTGCAACCATTCTGCTTGCATTGCTTACTGCTGACAAAAAAAAATTTCATGCCCCCAGCAGCACCTCAGATCATCTATAATCCTGCAAAAAATGTCAGGAGTACCATTATTTCTGGGAAAGGAGCAGATCAAATTGTGATCAGCAGTATTTGTTTTTGCACACAAAGAACTTTAGCTGATATCTACAGATGTTTCAGAATATTCTTAGAAAAAGTTTCTATTTTTTTTACCTATTAACTGTTTTTATTCGGTAGCATTATAACATATCTACCTTTTATATACATAAGCAGGAAGACACATTCAGATAACTGACCGGACGTGAGAATACAAGGTTAAATCTGCTTCATTACAAAAATCTAAAGAAAATTGTAATAATAATAATAAAACAGAATATTTAGTTTTGTGTTTCAACCAAACAAATAAAAAACACGAGTGCACAAATTGTAATTCTGACATGGGACTGAGTTAAACCAGATCTGTGTCTGTATTCTGGAGCAGGAACATCAGGATTCAGGGAAGGTAGCAGGTTTCAAACAGAGCTTACTGCAGCTTTGCTTTTTATGCAACATCAATCAAAAGCGCTACAACGTGCTAATGTCACAGCTGCAGCAGCCAGCGTTTAGACAAGCTATCAGAGCACAATCAGCGCAGAGAACCAGCTGACTGAGAGCGTCTCCCGGCATGCTGAAAAGGCAAAGAGGCTGCAGCAGCAGGATCAGGAGGAAAGCATCTGAATGCTGCTCTGGATAGAAGCGTCACGGTTTTCTGGATTATTCATCACTCTTCCAACCAACTTTCTTTCTTCTTGGCAAAACAGTTTGATTTTGGACGTTTAGCTCCATTAAAGATCTGCTCCACGTCTTGTTTCTAATACTACAACTCCCATAATGCACTGCTGGTGTGCCATTCAGGATCCACAAGCTAACTTCCCACGTTGACATTCATTAGCATCTCAGTGCTACTTTCCAGCTGGTGGAATAATTTTGAAGAATGGGACAAATGTGTTTCTTTGCTGAGGCAGAACGGGTCTGTCTGTAATTATTTAGGATAAGATTTTGCCAGATCTCTGCCTTCTTGGACAGAAAAATATTATATTGCCTCCAGCCATGTTTAATGTTAGTTTAATTTCATACCAAGTGGGGTCTCAAACGTTCAGTGATTTAGCTATTATATATTTGTTTTTGTTCAAAAACAGACTTGAACATAACCACTCATTAAACGTTACTAAGTATAGCAGGAGTTTTCAAAGACAGTTCTCAATTTTGCTGCTGAGAATAACCTTAGAAAGAATTAGACCCAAATAAGAAACTATGCCTTTTATTAAGGAAAATGTTCAAGACCAATGTCATAATGCAAGATATTGCATATTTAATTTATTGCAGAGCAGCTAAAAGAAAATGATGAAGCATTAGCATTTTTAATTGCCGTTTTAAATCGTGGTGCAAAAGGGTTTGTTTTTTTCAGCACTGATTTTGATTGATTCAGGCAAACATTAAACTTCTGGAATGTTCTTCTCAAAGTACCAATCTCGTTAAAAATGTTTGGACCTTTGCCTAAAAGCCTTGCTTGTGCCAGGAAATCGACCAATGTCATTAGCCTGTAATTTCTCCTGAGTGCAGAGGTCAAATATCCAGACAGAAACTTGCTGATTGCAACAGCAAATGTGTGGTCAAGGTGCAACCTGATCAGGGACATTTAATCAGAGAGAGAGAGCAGAACCATAAACCATCCAGGCATAACATTATGACCAATTAGTTCAGATTATCTATTCATTTTGTGACCATTTTGTTAGTTAATGTGTTTGGAAAGAGGAAAATTAAGACAAGCCCGTATGGCTTAATTCAACAGATGAACTACGACATTGCTGAGGTAGAAAACAACGCCGGTCCTGCTGGATCGGTTTCATTGACATTATGTTGGCGTCTCGTCCCTGCAGGTTCACGTGGGCACCTCCCATCAGGAGCAGAGGGTGGTGGGATACCTCACCTGCACGCACCTCCACGCCATAGAAGGTACAGTAGCTACTGCTCAGTTACTCTGCGGTGCAAATGTTTACATGTAGGTCTAAGCTGCTCCTTCGCTCTGAATGTCTGTTACCAATGTCTGCCTTTGACGTTCGGAAATTTAGCTAAACGAGTGCGTCAAAACACTCCATCTGCTGTTCCCATGGCGACTGCCTCACGCTGCTGAAGGCGTCACAGGCCTATTTAAAGCCTCCCGGTCAATGCCACGCTCATTTTTTACCAAAGACAACCCTTCTACCCCCCTTCCACTCCTGCTATTCTGGGCTTCTCCTACGCTTGTTGCAGCCCCAAAAATAGCAGAATCAGGGCTGCTACTAAAGATGCACCAAAGATAAACCCCCTCTTAAGGTGAAGGGGGCTGCGATGTGAGTCAGGGAGAAAGACGAGAGACCACAGACCTGAATTTTTTTTCCTGAGACGAGCAAAAGATGCAAGCGGACTGAATCCATAACTGAGCTGGAGTTAATAATTCAGGGCCGGAGTGGAGGTCTGGGGGGTTTCAGGTGGGCAGCAGCTGGTGTGTTTTCTTCTGCAACCTGTGAGCTTCTCAGATACACACAAACCGTGGCTCACATGTGGAAGCGTCTAAAATCCCTCCAGGTTTCTGCTCATTTTTTTGTTTCCCACCTCTTTTTGTCAACAACACCGTAGCATCTTTTCTTTCATTTATTTACCATGTTACCCTTCTCATGGTCCTTTATTTTTAATTTCTATTTGTACATCCTCCCGTTTCTCTGTTGTGAGGTATCAATATGTAACCATCTGGGGATCCATATGAGAAAATCAAGGCAGGCGTCAAATTTAGGTTATCAGGTCTCTTATTTCGGATGCAGGATGTTGGACTCAACAAATGGAAACAGTCTGATTTAATCAACTGAGTGAAAAACCATCATTTCAGATACTCTTCCTTTTCTCAACTGGTTTGACTGTAATAATAGGCTAACGTTTGTAGCATTTGTTTCGTATTCTAGCTAAAACAAATGTTGTGTACCGTGTTGAATAAAAAAACAGGAAAGTAGTTGAGCAACAAAAAAAAGGGTGTATCTGGATTTAAAACAAACAACTATAACAGTTTCTGAAAGCTGTGTTTGTGATGCAGAAGAAAAATCTGAATCAGGACACAAGAAATGCAGCATCATTTTTTTGAGTCACATTGTCAGAACTAAAATCCTTATCTGTCGTACATACAGCTAAAGAAGTAGGATTAAAATGTTTTGGGGTTTTTTTGTTTTTTTGCTTCTTGATTGTTTTCTTTTGTGTTTTTTTTCTTTAAACTAACGTTCGGGCTTAAAGTAATCTTTTGACTTTTCCTGATGTGTAAATAAAAATGTCTCATTTCCCATCAGATCCATCCTTCTTTAATAAAATAACGTCCAGGGATGTTTTTACCTTTTAGCATAACTTTGTGTCAACCCAACGCCAGCTCAGTTTGGCAGCTAAACTTATAGAATGTTTCCCTGAAGATGGGTTCTGGACTAAAAGTGATTAAACAAGCAGCAAAATATCTGGAATATTTTTGAAAGACCTTTAGAAAATTTGATATGGTCCGCTTTACAGGGTTATTTTATTGCTACTTAGTAACGGTCCGCTGTCCGTTTGTGGCCCTCTGAAGGATTTTTCTTTGCCACAGCTGTAAATTATCAACATTATGAACTCTGGCCCAACATCAGAGGCAGATTTTCTCATCATTCTTCCCGCTTGTTGACAATTCAACACTGACCAAAAGCTTTTCAAAAACTTATTAAGCATGAAGAAAAAAAGTAAATACATTTCCACTCGTGAGTCCACAAGTTCTAATTCTCACTTGAATGTTTCCTCCCCTTAAATGTTCCTGTTCAAACACATTCGCAAACAAATTTACAACAAACACGCCTCCACATTCCTCAGTTTCTTCCATTTTTTTTTCCTTGTAAATTTTGATAAAACACAAACATTTCACATGGAGCTGAGCTGCAGCCCAGAGTAATCAAAGCCAAAGCCACCTACTCACCCTCCAATATCTTGACACGTCTTTGTTTCTCACACCTTCCACTGTTCATCTGTTCCCTCGGATGCTCTCACCCTTTGCCTCCCCCTCTGCCGCTCGCCTCCTCCCTCCTCAGATTTACCGGCAGCAGTTGATAGATGCAGCAGACCTCGGTGTTAACAAACACGCTAACAGTCTCTCTAACTCCTGCGTTATGTAATAACATGAAAAAGAAAAAACAACCAAAGCAGATATGGTAGCCTTTGGATGAGTCTGTTTTTAGCTCAGAGTGGACAAACACTCTGGTGGTTTTCGTTTGCAATCCAGGCGATTCGTCGGTCCGCTGCGAGCAGCTGGACCTCCTCCTCCAGTGGGGGGCCGAGTTTCGCCATTCCTCATCCCAGTCCCCCGAAGGAGAGAAGGTGCTGGAGGACCTGGTGGCCTTCGATGTCATCCTGGGAGACCTCAACTTTGATAACTGCTCTTCAGGTAATCAGAGCCGCTTCCTGTTTCCCCGTCCACCTCCACCACCCTGGTGTCTTCCATGTGTGCAGATGTTGATGTCGGTAACCTTCAACGGTTACTCCTCCTCCGTGTTGCAGCATGATCGACTTGAGTAGTTTGAGTGACTAAAACATAGATGATCAACGATTTTATTACTGAATCTCATTTGTTTTTAACAGTTTATCAGAGGTTCATCTGATGCGTTTGTGGTTGAAACAGATTTATATTTCATTTAATGAAGTTATTGACACAGTGGGTAGAGTAGCCGGACATTTTACTCAAATGAGAGTAGAAGTACTTCATCATGATAGTACTCAAGTAAAAGTAAAAACTTTGCTGCAGTAAAATTACTGCTAACTGTTCTAGTAGTACAACATTAAAGTGAATCAGTTCCATTCAGTGCAGGTGGCTCACAGCCAACCTGTTTGAGCTTTAATGCAGTTACTCTTTATTGCATTATTAACGTATTTGGATCTCTTGTTCCCATTTCTTATTCATGCATTCTTCTTTAAATCCTGGTTATAATCCAGGATTGTGAAATGTGAATAATTACAGCCTTCTTTGCCCGGTCTGAAGATTTCTACCAGGAGTGTATTTGTTGAGTCAGATTTGTGTTTAGAAGCAAATGACAGGCAAATAATACTAAAACTCAACAAGAAATAGTTTTAAGCATAACTGGATTTCTCATTTATCTTTATCATAAATTCTTTGAAATTAGAACATGCTGTATATCTGTAACATAGAGGCTCAAGATTAAGATTTCTTTTCTGTGCCAAGTAAAATGTAAAGTAAAAAATAATTCCCCCTTCGCTGCCATCTAGTGTTGATTGATGGTGTAAATGTTTTTAAAGCTTTTTCTGAAAAGATCTGTAAAATAAATCCTATTTAAATTGATACTTTTGCAGTAAGTTTTCAGTGTGACAATCATTTTAACGTCCACGGTCGGTTTGTGTGTGTCTGTCCTTTTGCAGAAGACAAACTGGAGCAGCAGCACACACTTTTTTCTCAGTACAAGGACCCATGTCGCCTGGGGCCGGGGGAGGACAAACCATGGGCTCTGGGTAAGAACAAACACATCCGCTCAAGTTCGCCTCACGCCGACGGCGATTTCAGTGTCACCCAATGCTTATGACACGTCCACAATCCCAGGTGTTGCTGCAGCGAACGGGCTCGGAGCAGAGCGGACTGCAATTTGCATCCTCGGGCTAAATCAGGATGTGAATTAAAATACCACCAGAACAGCAGGGCTGTTGCATGGGCATTAGTGACGCAAAGACGGGAGGCTTTTGGTCTGGATGTGAAGCATTATTTAGGCCAGCGGTATTTCGGGGACAGTGTAGGCAGGACAGAGTGAAAGAGCTTGTTTGGAGAAGAGCTTATTTATCTTTTTTTTGCAGCAAGCTGGAAAAATAGCGGCTCTTCGTTTCCTCTGTAGCAGCTCAGCAGGAGCAGAGAAAAGAGGAATCAATGAAGTGAAGATTACTGTGTTTCACAAAGATAATCCAAAGAAGACTTGGCGTAGATAAAAACATTTGTGTTGCAGTAAGAAGCAACAGAAGAGTCGAACCTGACAGCTGCTGTGAGAGCCTGTTATCATCAGCAAGCACGAGACGGCTTTCAAAAACAATCAGCTTAGCTGAAGCTGCAAGAATGAAAACTTTCACCAACATCTCTGTTTTTGGTCATTAAACAACAAATGAAGCACTGACTAGTTCATATTATGCAAATAAATGCCAGATAAATGAGTAAATATGAGTCAAGGGAGGTTTTTTCTTTTGTCATACGAGGTAAATTATCGGCATAAAATAATATTTAATGATAAGGTCAAAAATACCAGCTAATATATTTGGAGGACAAAATATTACCTGAAGTTGCAAAATAACTGAGTTGAACATGTCAGCCATTTTAAGGTGTGTTTTTTATCATGTATTAATTTCTAATTTTTTTTTTACCTAAAAGTTTATCTGCAGTCATTATCAGTCAGATTTTTTTGATCATGAGCATATAATTGTGAACAAAAAGTTCAGTATTTGTCTCATGTGAGCTTAAATCTTTTCTCATGTCTCCTTGCTCAGTCATGATGATGTTCTTGAGGACAATCAGATTTGTGCTCCAGCAGTTTTCATTTGACGGTTCTTTGATGTCCCAGGGTTGTCCTTGTCACTTGTGATCATAGCTTCTACTAAACAATGTAACACATATTAATTGTGTGTTTATGGGACACTATTTCATCAAATTATTTTTGAAGTTTGCACCAGAAATACTTGCTAAAGTTCTCCTTCTGATCTTTACTGAATTTCCAGAGCTTTCTCATCGTCAGTCTTGTTGAATGCTTGGATAACCTTCATTTTAGAAGATCCTCAACATGTGGCCTAGTAGTTTCAGAATACAGTCGCTAAGAGTCAGTACTTTATAAAAACCATATTTGAAGTTAACATGTCGCTACTTTTCACAATAATATCCGGTATTTATTTATATTTCCCTGGTTTAAAGTTCCGTCTCTTTTTGTGACCCATTATGTACTTTGGGAAGGAAAACAATCTAACGAGAACAGAAACCGTGGTTTCTGTTGGAAATTAGGAAGTGTGGGTGGAAACTATGTGAAAGAACGCATGTTTTCTCTGTTCCGGTGCGACACAGAGTGTGAATGATATCCGGATTCATTAGCTCAGAGAAACTGAGGTCACATTGACCACCGAGAAAAGAGAAACTCTTCTGCAGTCATGGAAAAAGCTAAAGACACCCGTGCATCAGAACCACTTTCAGACCCAGCGACGCTCAGCAGTTTTCCATACGTCTCTCGACTTGACGTCATTTGTTGAGGATTCCAGACTTTTGTTTCTCTGAGCTTTCCTAAGGTTTCGTAAACCAAAACTGTAAAAGTACTGGACTTTAAATTGGACCACTGGAACATTTGGATTCTTGCGTTTGGAGTCATTGTCCTGCTGTTGACCCAGTTTAGACTAAGCTAACGCTAACATGTGACATTTAACTCTAGAATAATGTGATATACAGAGATGCTGGACCCTGTGCTCCTCTTCCTCACCTTTACATTGAACTCCTTATGACAGCAGGGGATAGTAACCAGGTGTAAATAAGTTGGCAGAAGCCTGGTTGCAAATTGTCAGAAATTATTCAGATAGTAAGCCAACACTTCTTTTTCTTCTTAAGATTTCAACGGCAGCGCTAGCTTGTATCCATTATTGTTGCACTACTGCCATCTATTTAATCCTAATATATATACCTCAAATTCTCATGATCCCAGTATTATTAAAAAAAATCTTCTTTTTCCCCTCAATGCTATTTAACTGATCAACAACATTCTCAAATTTCAATTCCCTATTAAAACCTAATTCCGTTTTAATGGGCGTTATTCTTGTATTTCCAATTTTGACTTCCAATGATTCGTTTCCTGCTAAAGAGCCCCCTGGTGGTTCCACATAAAATCCGCACCGGACTATAAGCCGCTTGTTTCAAAGCTTAGGAAAAAAGTAGCGGCGGTACATATATTTTCACCACGATGGTACAAAAATCCTCCATTTCCCAAGACTGAGTAGCAGCACTTTCCCAAATGAGGTGTAAATAACTTCCACTCTGTGAAGCACAAAGTTGCCGCATAAAATCTCATTCCTCTTCACTCCAGTAATCGTAAAAAAAAAAAAATCTCCTCTTAGAGTTGCGAAAACTGCTGTCTGCACATCAAACATCCACTCCCCTTAAGAGCTCTGAGCACTTGTAAATTGACTGGACTCTCTCTTCATATGGAGCCGCTTCCATCACGTTGTTCAGCCTAATTGTGAAAAACGTCTTTGAGTGCTCGACTCTCCTCTCACCGTCACATCTCCCCGCTGCATGAGAAAACACTGCAGTCTGAGGATTGCGAAGGCAGATAGCGACCCCACTGAACAGCATCCGCTCTTGAAAAGCTGTTGCTTTTATGAAAGCTATTCTGGAGATAAAGCACTGAACTTCACAGAGAGGGCCACATTGCAAAGCAAGCCTCAGATCAATAAAGAGGATGCAGAGATGGTTTAGTGTTACGCAACTGGAGTGGACAAATGTCTGCTTGGCGGTCCACAATATATATACAGTTTAAATATATATCGATATAGGTTGATCAATGAAATCCATGGGAAATTCTTTATTGGCATTAACCATTATTTTAATTGCTGTCTGGTGTTTTGCATGTTTCATATTGTATTTTTATGTTCATCTTTGGTGATGAGCTCGATCGTGCTGATCTTCAGTTCCTTCAACGTACTATTTCTCAAATTCAGGTTGTGTCTCAAGTTGGGTCTGTAACATTCATGTCAGTCAAAGGAAAGATGTTGGTAAAGGTTAGAAATTATTTCAAACCAAAACCTGTCAGGTATATGAATCAACCAGTCACCAAACAGGAACACTGCAGGAGAAAACTGCAAAACACAATTACATTTTAAATGTTTATGCATATTGAAAAGATTGAACATGGTTTTAGTAAGTCTGTCACTTATACATGTCTACATTGCAGCCCTTTTTATTTTATTGGTTTCTTCTGCAGGCACTCTGCTGGATCCCAGTGGCCTTTATGACGATGACGTCAGTTCACCCGAAAGTTTACAAAAGTAAGTCTCGCGTGGGTTTAAACTTATTGCTTCAAACCTTTTTCTGTTTTTTTTCACTTTACATTAAACATTTCGGCAGCCATTGTGTTAAACTACGCTATGTTTATTTTCCACTAACACAAAATCTTAATCTGGCATGACTTTTAAGTCCTGCAGTTAAACCCGCCTCTCTAACTCGAGTGACTCTGGTTGTTCTTACAGAGTGATGGAGAACGAAGAGGGGAGGAAGGAGTACCTGGTGTTCCCTCCCAGTAAGAATCAGTGTCCTGCCAGCAGTCAGAAGGGCCGGAAAATCCCACTGAAGGGGAATGGACGCCGCATCGACTACATCCTCTATGGCGACGAAGGCATTCAGCAGGACTGGAAACTGGTACATGATGAAAGAGATGATGAAATGTATTCCTGTGTGTTGAAGAATGTGACTTGAACCTTTACTCCCCGAGTGGAGAAATGTGGCGAATGCACTTGTAGATCATAATTAGTTATATCTGAAAACGCCTGCAGCTCCTTCTGTGTTGCTCTCAGCGCTCCGGCAGCCTTCCTTTCAATCTTATTGTTTTGTTAATATTCTGAGAGATTGTGCTCATATCTTGCCCTATGCATTTGGTTGGTAAGATTTTCTAAGATTGGTGGCAGATATAAACTTAAGACTGAATGGTGAGAGTGAATTGAAAGCAGTTTTTTTTTTACATTTTGACTTTTGTCTCAGATAATATATTAAAAATATGTCAAACTAAAGGTCCTAACAGGACTGAGTTTATCTCCACAAGTCTCCTTTGCAATGTTTTAAAAGCCATTCTGATTTTATGTCATGCTAAATATAAAATTATCGAGATTTACGTAAACGCATGAATCTAAAAGTGCAACTTGGCAATCTAAAATTGCATCTGAATAAATGGGTGGGAATGAGATCAAAAAACATATGAACACCCAACTTGTTGCAAAGTCTAATTTGACTCTACAAACTGAAAAAGATACAAAGTTTCACCTACAAGCCTTACTTTCAAAAACGTATTGATTTTATACTCAAACAAATTTTAACAAAAAGACAAAATCTGAATATTTTATCTTTTTTCTGCTTCAATTATAACTGATTCACAACAACTACCCTTAGATGTACCAGGCAGCAGTTACTTTTTATTTTACTTTTAATACATTTATTCAGAATATTTACACCACTGTTTATTATAATTTGTTCCAAAGAACAGTAAACTTTCTCTTGGGCTTCTTCTGGATGACACACTTATCAAACCCACAGGAAGACTTTGACTAAACCCAGGGACTCGAACAACAAAACAAAGCAACACAACCCAGAACCATACAGACATAAACAACTGAATCTTTGTCAGACATTAGAAAACCAAAACTCATCATTTACATGAAGACGACTCACTCTCATCCTCCTGCTTTCAGCCTCTTTTCATGTAAACTGCAGCCAGGTGTCGCCACCTTGTGGCAGAGTACTGAATTTCACATCTCTTCATCCATTTTCTTTGCATCCTTGTCGCTTGGTGGGGTGGGGAGGTGTCCTGGTGTCTATCTCCAGCTAACTTTCTGGGCGAGAGGCGGGGTCACCCTGGACAGGTTGCCAGTCTGTTGCAGGGCAACACAGAGACACACAGGACACACAACCATGCACACACACACTAACACCTAGGGGCAATTTGGAGAGGCCAATTAACCTGACAGTCATGTTTTTGGACTGTGGGAGGAAACCGGAGTACACAGAGAAAACCCATGCATGCACAGGGAGAACATGTATACTCCATGCAGAAAAACTGGGGCCGGGAATCAAACCCAGAACCTTCTTGCTGCAAGGCAACAGCTCTACCAACTGTGCCACTGTGCAGCCCCACATTGCTTCAATAAAAGCTAATCCATTTTCAATATTTTATGGGCTATTTTTAGTTCTTTACATCAGTTCTTGATCTGAAATGTGTTTACAAGCATATCTTAAAGATCAATTATTATTTTTAGTGTAACTCTGTTAAATTATTAGTTTTTTTGCTTTAACTTTTTAGCTTTAGAGTTGCTGTTCTTATTAGCAGTTGAAGTATTCATCTAAGTGACAACAGAGTCAGTGATTGTTGCTGGAAATTACTTCACAGGGCTGAAATGTTCCCCGTTCTTTAGATCTGGCTCAGACATTGCCTAATGTAATCTCGTCTGCTCCTCAGGCGTTCTGCTGTTGTTGTAAATTAAGCACACAGTCAGAAGAAGTCACTAAACCAAGTTTAAGAAAACCTCCCAGAACCTGATGAGAAAAAGAAGCAATTAAGACATATGTCAGGAATCTTACACATCAAGACTTTTGAGTGTTGGCTTCATTTTTTATGAGCACGTCTGCCAAACCTTTGGCCTTATTGTGTTAACTATAATAATCTAATTTTATCTGTGGAGTTTCGGTTATCATTAGCAGCTGCAGCAAGTAGCAATAGAGGAAGTAATTGTTGTTGGAAAGTACCGTACGAGGTTGTTGAGTCTGATTGACTTTAGAGGTTATTTACATATGTTTAATCTCGTCCCTGGACTTCCAGGGAAAGAAATATCAGAAGGACATGTGAAGTTGTGGTAACAGCCTGGGGACAGCACTGTGGTCTTAACACAACAATGGCACTGCTGACCTTGTGTCCTTTTTTTTGTCTACAGTCGGTACCTTATGATAATAATCAAAATCTGGAATGTAAATGGGTCACAGATCTGAGAGCTTGACCTTTTTCGATCAGGTCTGTCTTCACCTCACAGTAGAGCTTGGCTCCCATCAGGGACATGGCCTCCTTTTGTCAAGATGAGAATCATAGAAACTACTTCACTAAAAACTGCTCATGCTCTTGATTATGGTAATATCCTAAAATTAAAAAAAGCAAAAGGAACAAATACCCTAATAGACTTTACGTCCTGTAAAGAAAGATCCACTTTGATCCCCAAACAACACAAACAGCATCAGTAACAAGGGGAAGTCCAAATGGACCCAAACCCACATCAGGATGAAGACACGGCTGAAACCCTGCATTACGATTAAAAAACATGGTAGAAATTGATTTAATATTGATTTAATTGAGATCTGCATTTCAAAGAGTCTCCTGGAAAACAAGACCCAACAGGTTCTGCAATCAGAGCAAAGAAGCCTCATTAAAAGCAAATTGTGCAAAATATTTACAATCAGATGTTAAAGGAAGGATGAAGAGCTCATTAAGGATCCATATTGTTAAATTGCAGGCATTTTCGCAGCAGTCCTGGGCGCATATTTAAACGCCTTTTTCTTCGAAGTTCTTTAGCACCTTAGCTTTTCCAATAAAAGAAGGTCTAAAGATATGAAGGCCTAAAATAGTATTGCAAATTAAAATGTAGCAGATTCAGTCTGTAAGTAAACCATTCAACAGAGGCCTGCAGCGGACTGTGGTATGTGACGCTTTTGCAGTGAATCTCTGACCTGCAATAAAACTTCATCCAGAGAATTGATGCTTTGAAAAAGGAAGTTAATATAAATCCCATCATAGTCCAGGACAGAGCATATTGTTGCATGCTGTAACACTGCTGTCAGAGAAACGTCTAATAGGAAAAAAAGTTTAAACTCAATAAAACAAATTGAATTAAAAAAAGGGATCTGATACATTAGTCCCATGATAAGTCCCTTTATAGCTGTTTATCTTATTTTACTGAAAGAAAATCCCCAACACTTCTGTCTAAACCAAAGAAAGGTCTAGAGCATATAAAAAATTCCTGAGGTCAGATTTATTTCCCTATTTTATAAATATGTTTATATAAAAAATATCACTAATAAGGGAGGCCAGTTGAGTGCCCACTTGTTAAGCGATACCTCTGGTTTCACCATGACATCATCCAGAAACCGTTTGCAGCGGTCATCTTCCTCACAGCCACATTTCACATGTCAGTGAAACCAACGATGACAAAAGTGTGCCGTGCATTAAGCAACTCGTCTTTTAACTGGCACAAAAATAATAAATAATAATAAAAACTGAAAGATAAAATTCCAGATACGTTGAACGTAGAGTGACATACTTCAAATCCTTTTCTTTTAATTTTTATGATTCCATCTTGGAGTCAACAAAAATTAAAATGTGTACTTTTTAGTCAGAAAATTTCACATTTATCCAATTAGAAAAAACATCTTCAGTACATAAATAGAAAACTACAGGAGCAAATCTTGACTCAATAGTTGTCCAGCAGACAGCCGCCGACTCCCTCCACAAAGAGGCTAAGCCACAAAAGGTCACCAAAGGTCACTGATAGAGAACCTGGATGTTCACAGGGTGACGTCTTAAATAGAAAGTAAACTCCTCTGACCTGAACCCCACAGAGTCTACAGAACATTGTCTGGAGGAAGGTAAGAGACACCAGACTCAACAATACAGATCTCCTAAATTAAATGTATACACAGTTTCTGAGAATTTGATGTTTTGGTTTTCATTGGCCACAACAAACAGAAATAAACAGTACTGACAATTTTAGAGTTTCTGTTTCTAAAAGAAGATTAAATTAGATCTGTGAATCACTTTACCTTTATGTTTCTACATTCTCTTTTATCTGTGTATGCAGTTACCTTTTTTTTGTCTTAATTTTGTTGCATGAATACATTTATCCTTCTTTCGCAGGACATCGAAGAGTTCAGCTTCATCACTCAGCTGGCTGGCCTCACTGACCACCTTTCTGTGGCCATGAGACTGGCTGTTTCCACCGGGGAAGAGGAGCCTTAGATCCACCGCCTGACATTTATGTTCTTTAAATTTTACTGCCATGGAGGAGCAATTAGGAAGAAACTCTGGAAGTTCCGTGTTTACAGATACGGAGCGGCGCGGGGTGATGAGTAAATCTGTGGAAGACAGCTCGGGACATTTAAGAAGAAGGACGACAGAGAAAATTCAGGAAAGGAGAGGTGTAAGCTGGGGGGAATTTGTATTAGGAAGTCAGAATTTTTTTTTATCTTCCTGGGTAAATTACCCACAGATTCACACTGAACACTGCGACTTTGAGACTGTTGGGTTTTCCTCTGACCCTCCCCACCAAACTAAGCCCAGGGGGGTTTCGTTTCGAGTGAAGTGTTTCATGTAGCCAATGCACACACTCATTTTATCTATTTTAGGACGTAGTTTCCAGTATAGTTATTTTATTTTTATGACTCTAACCTACAGGAACAGCTGGACGCTCGTTGTTGAGTGTGCGAAAGAACATGAAACTGAAGTGAAGCCGCTGACCGGCCTTTACGATGACCATCTGTGACCTTGTGTTGTGCACCTTCCCTAAAAGTTACCGGTCGGTTCCGCTGTCAGTCGTTCGCCACGCTGACCCCCTCACGTCATTCCCAAAACCTCAACAAGTGTCTTTTTTTCTTACAAACAAATCTTACAAAAATGAGAAAAAAAAATTCTAAGAGTTTCTATTATAGACACTCCACTTTTTATAAACCTTATAATGCCTGTTTAATATCAAATGGTATGTTTCTAATTGAAGAAAGAGGTTGGATGCAATGTGATGCGTTTAGCATGTTTTTTCAGATATTATTGGTATGAATTTGAAGAGCATTTTGTAGATAAAGCTCCAGTGATGCATGAAGGTAAAAAGGTTTTCCGCACTGTTATTGCAGCTCGACTCACGCTGACTTGAGATTGGATGCCTCAGTGAGCGATTTACCCTGAAACACACACTCGGATTTTCATTTTTGTGCATGTGCAAAACACAGATAGGTGTGCAGAGGAACAGGAGGATCTAAACAACAAAAGCACACAGCTACACTTTGTGTAAAGGAAAACACATTGTAGGAAACCCTAATAATAATCATTATCATCTTCATCATGTGACTGTCCCAAATAGGTAATATCAGAATGTGTAGTTATAAACCTCTGGAGCTACTATGCTTTGAAAATGAATCGCCTTCTCCCAATTTGTCAGTTCATTAACCAGACAAAGCAGTAAACACACAAAACAGTTTTCATATAATGATTTTTATTCATGAAGGAATAAGGCTAATCAAACCAACCTGCATGTGAGAAAACAATATTATCTCCAAAACCTAATAACTGGTTGCAACTCCCTTGGTGGCAATAATCGTCTTCAAGCTTTGGAGGGAGGTGAAAAAAAAGTCTCTTAAATCAATGTGCAGGAGTTCGGGTTCACTCTTCTCTACAGAATTAGTTTGATTAAGCCACATTGGGGTCATTTCTCAGATTCTCAATCAGATTAAAGACTTTGACTCTGCCAGGTATTAGTTTTGTGAGACATCCTGGGGTTAATAAAACCTGGACAATTATGCAACAGGCTAGTAATCTTGAGCTTGAATGCACTGTAAGCGGGGAAAGGTGTAAGCAGCGCATACACAAGCGCGATAGACAGCATTAAGATCCTCCTTCTGGCTCTGATTGGTCGGTAGTGACCAGCTGCGGTCTGTTTCTGCAAACAGCAGCATCATTGGGAGAAAGAAGAGGAGTTTGATTTTTTTTTTACCCACAGATTATCTCTGTCATATTCTCCTATCAGGCCATAGTGACAGTTTTAACAAATATGTAAAAAAATATATATATTTTTACAAAAGTTACCCACTGCAGCTATGATTAAATCTACCCAGGTTGTCTTCGTCTGATTTCAACTTTTGCCTGATGACTTGCTGTGCCAAATAAAGCAAAACCAGGGGAAACTTGAGAGGACAAACACTTTTTGCAGCATACCGTGTTTTGATCATTTTTAATGAACCCGTCCTGTTGGCACTCCGTAAAGACAGGAACGCCATACAGTGATTGGTTCAAACCAAATTGCCATTACGTGTGATAAACTCAAAGCTTATTATGAAATATAATGCATATGCATTGTTTGGTTTTGAATACTGACATGATTTGCTTAAAAACACCCAGAACTTAAATACAAAATTAAAATTTTAACTACCGAATGCGATCACTGATTTATATTTTCCTTCCAGCCTGCAATATTTTCTTGTAGTCTTTTTAAATTTGAGCAAATATTTTAAAAGAGGAAGTATGTCAAGTATTTTTTTAATTGGTTGATTAAAAATAAAAACACAATTCAGTCGGATTAGTGAGCCTCTTTTTCTTGTTTTGCTGTCAACCAAATTCTAAATTACTTGGAGATTAATTAGACTTAATCTTATACAACAGATATAACAGTTCATATTTTGCGTTTGCTATAAGCGCAAGTCTCCTCTCCTTTTTCTTCCACATCAGAAGACAGAGAACGGGGATTCTGCTTCTCCGATTGTTTTACAAGTTCTCAGGTTTCTCACAGCTACACCTCTGTATTTAAGTTATAATCGCTGTGACAGAACCACTGGGTGTAGTAACCTGGCCCTTCTCTCCCTCCTTCAGCAGCTCAATAAGACATTGATCAGCACTTCTGCAGTAGGACAAGTCATTCACTCAGGTTCACCAGGATGAAAACACACAGATAGTTAAATTAGAGCACTGCAGGAAAATGCGTTCTGGGAGGAAAATTTTTTCACGTCTCACAGTTTGACCATTTCCAGAGGAAAGTTTGTTCCATCATTTAAGTCTGAACTATGAATCATTCAGGCATAAGACGGTTCAACTCAAGGGATTAACCAGTGTTGTTTTTGTTTGGTTTTTTTGACACATAGCAGAGAACGTTTAACTTAGAAAACACATTTTAACGACAGATTGGTTATTCAGCAGAAAAGAGTTTTATCTGATCGTTCAGGACAGATTCTGAAGACACAGGGTCGTAGTAGTAGATATGGACTGACGTCCAGTGTTTCTACACGGTGAATAATGTTTACAGCCATTTTTAACCATCTGTTTCTGAGTCATGTCCGGGGAGTTCGTTCACAGTAAATTATTATAAACTATTAAACTGTAGACAGACTGTAGAAACATGAGCTACTGAGCGCAGCAGTGAGACAGTGTGTGAAACTGTATGAGTCAGAAAAATACCAGGTGTCGTTTGTGTTCATTTCTGTTTTACGGTTTGAGTTCAGAGGTCACCTGGCAGCTCGGTCACGCTCCTTATGACTCACATATTGTAATTATTATCACAATTACTCTTGTTTTTTTATGCTAAACTGCTTGTTTTTTTATTTTTTAATTCATCACTTGTGTGATTCATTTTAAAGGAAATTTTTGCTCCAATTCCCAGAATTATTTTTATCTTCTTTTCCTTAGATGTGTAGTTATTATAAGCGAAGGTACACCTTCTTTCAGGTCAAAGGTTTAAAACATCACCGTCCTGCTGCATATGGAACTAAAGTTATTTAAACATGATAATTTGGTACACAGAACCACTCGGTCCAACAGCAGGCCCCCATGTTACTTGCTCTGACATCTCTACGTTTATCTCATCTGTCCAGAGTCCTGGAGGTTTTCTGGTCCATTCAGACGCAACTTTGCAAATCTAAGTCGTGCTGCCAAGTTAGTCTTTTTTTTCCAATTGTCCTTCTAATATTTAACATGCTAGCTGAGGCCTGTATGATCTGTATTTATTTTTTTGACAGGGAAGACCCACGAATTACTTTCATTTAAACTAAGACTATGTGAATCAACAACTCCCACAGTGTTAACTCTGCTGGTAAATAAAATGCTGGCTTGCTTTGTTCAAGACTTTCAATTCATACTCATTGTTTTTTTACTGTTTCTACTTTTTATGGTGAAAATGTAATAGAGAACAAACCCAAATTACCACAATGTAAAATATCAGTTTCAGAACATAATCTATATTGTTACCTTTTGTTCTTCAGATTGTTTCCATGTAAGCTTAAAAACTAACTTACTGCAGTACAGATACACAGACAGTGTGGTGGGACCATGATGTTTAGCAAGACAAGTATTAAATTATACGTGGCAGAAGGAAGAAGAACAAAAATATTACATTTGTTGGTGGAGAATACGGAAAATGAAGTGATATTTTATGAGAGAAGTTTCATTTCCCGCTTTTGGAAATTAAATACTGTTGATATGGTTCTGTTATTGTTTCTTGGAGCAGTTTTCTTCTATGCTGGAAGCAAAACATAGTTCACCACAAATCCACATCTCCAGCCTCGGTTCATGTCACACAAACTCAAGCGACGTTAACGCGAGGGATCCGCCTCCCATCCTCTAAGCTACATTTTTTTCAGTGGCCAAAATTTGCTTGCTAATGTGCAGCAATGTAGGAAAGGAAACAATGAAACAAAAATAGAGAAAACTGTAGAGCTAAAAGAGCCAGCCTGAACATCCACGTTTGGATCTAATTTAGCGTCGAGCATGGAAGTCGTCAATTGTTTTTTTTTTTAATTCAGGCTTTTGTGATGTTGTAGTTGTAGGTCTACAGAAATGTTATTTTCCAATTAAAGATACAAACAAAAATGTCAAAATTACAGATTAAAAGCATTTATTGTAAGATTAATCCCTTATTTTCTGAGGTGGAACTTTCACAACATTGAGCATAACACCCAGCCAAAGCAATGTTGTAATAATTCACAATAACTGGCCTTTATGCTCATGTGTAATCATGTATATGTAATTTTAAAGATATTTTTAAAAATAATAACCTTAGGGTGGATTTAATTATATTGAATTGAACATATAAAGAATCATAACAGCATAAATAGGAAAGAAAACATTGTCATATAGTGGTTGTTGATCAGGGATGGATTTGTGAGTCACCAGATGTACAGTTATAGTTAAATCATTAAATGACTTCTGCAGGTCGGCATGTACAACCATTTATATTTTTTTAATGGTTTTTCTAAACCAGATCTGTTATCAGAATCTGAGCTTAAACTTTCCATTTATAATTAAATTACACCACTAAAGAAAGGAGTGAAACTCTGCAGTCAGGATTCAGGATATATTTTCCTGCCCTTTCCTCCCTTGTGGAGTTCAACCTCACTGACTCACATCACACAACATAAATCCCATTTCCTATTGATACTGTTGCTCACGACAATCAAGCAACTGGAATTAGCCGTCCATAATCCCTGAGTAATCCGTTAAAAGTCACGCTGGGGCAGGAATATCAAAATGTCCAAATGTATGCTGGTGACAGAAGGTGACTTGAGTTACAGATTTAGATGTTTGTTCAACATTGGCACTTATACAATGATTTATAAACGTTTCATGTCCACAAACACGTAGATCTGGTCCGGACAGCAATCTGAGGAAACTGGGATTTTTATTCAAATGTTTCCTTTTTCAAGTCAAAGTAGGACAAAGTTGCTGGAGGAGTTTAGCTCCAGGCTTGCATAGCTGCATGTACTGTAATAACGCTTCAGGCTAGTAGTCTCAGTAGAATTTATGCCTCACTTTGCTATCCTTTTCTGGTTTGACTTTTCTATGACTTCATGTTTTTTAATGATTTTTGTCTTTTGTTGGGGATTGTTTATCTTTGGGATTGTCTGACTTGGTCTCTGTAACATGACTGAGGGTTCAGTTGGTTCTAATCTTCATCAAACTGCTTATTTTCTGCTTTTCTAAGATAAAAAAAAAAGCAAACAAACTTTCCCTTTATTTTTGTGTGTCTTGTGTCGTTCTTTGAGCGTTATAGGAACTCTGAAGTATGAGTGGGAACAATGGCTGACCTTGGCAGCCACACATGACATTGGCTGTGAAATGAAGAAATCGTCTGAAGGCCTGGTGTGAGCGAAGGGAACAAGCACTGATGAAACAAATAATCTCTTTATTTCTGCATTTTTTTTATGTAATTAAATATAAATGTCTAATGCACACTGGATGGGCCATTTCTACAGGACAAAGATGTTTTCTAAAGGGCACTTAATGTAGAAGTGAAAGAAGTGAGCAGAGGTTCCTCTTTTTGTGAGCGGGGGAGATGTCTGGCTATTTCAATTTACATACTGGGTCAAGTGTAAAAAACTCCCCTATATAGTGAAACTCTAGTTCTGCTGGTCAACATGAAGAAACATGAAAGTGTTACACCAGAGAAATGTCAAAGGGGTCTGTTCGTTTCTACACAACAATGACTCATTCTGAATGTTTTCTTTGTCTCTTTGCCTTAAACTTAAGAAGCATTGATTTTATTTATTACATTTTAAATAGTTAGCGTCCATCTATGATGTATGGCGTACAAATTAATGCAAAATACTAATTAGACAAAATTATTATTTGCAAAATGAGTTTTTAGTATTTTGCTCATGGGAATTTTAAGAGTAAGCGCCAGCAAATTATGTTTGATTTTTTAAAAAAACTCTCTTTGATTTGACATGTGACTCTCGGCAAGCTTCATATTATGAGATATAACTATAACAGGGAAAAGATATGGCACTGGAAGCTACATGGTGTCTCGTTTGGTGTTAAATGGTGCAGAAATAAATGCAAGTAAAGCTTTTCTAAGAATGAACGAAGATGACTTTCGCCTAATGGCTGCAGGATTAAGCAGAACATGGAGCAAAGACCAGGAGGTTTGCAGAATAACAGAAGTTGCAACAGAAGGAGGCAGTTAGAAAATAGAGAATGAAAGCTAAATATAGGCTTGGGAAGGAGTTAAAATGACAGGAGAGTCAGAGGAACTTATCAGGGAGGAGTGGATACAGCTGAGAAAAAAGGAGAGGAGAGCAGCTGGCTGCCACCCTGAAGGAGAAAGGAAACTAAATAATAAAAGAAACAGAGACTTTAAAACTTAAGGGGAGAAACCTGAAACCATAATAAACACTGAAAAAAAATCTTAGGAACATCAAAAGGTGCAAAGGTCAATGAAACTAGGAAATATCTAACAGATGAGAAAATCGAAATGATGAGATCTGACATACAAAAATACAGAAATAACACTAAACAGAACGAATGAAACATGGAAACCTAAGGATCATAACCAGAGGTGGATGGGATCAGGTAATGCAAAGTGGGCCCACGTGCATTTTTGGGTCAGCCCAGGGCTTTCATAATTTCACCAAGAACACATATTGAAAATTATTTTATCCACAGCCCATTGGTTAATTTTCTTGAAAGACGTTGGGCTGATCCAATTAAATCTTTCAACCAAGGTTTTACGTTATTCCAGCAAAGCTGACTGGAGTTGGAGAAGTGAGAAGAAATCAACAAACCACAAAAGTGTGATGGGAGGCTGCAATAAAATAAGACTAATTAACATCTGAGTGGATGCAGCAAAATAAGCCAAACCTAGTGAAACATACTTAGAAATACTTAGTGAAGAAGAGGAGAAAGAGAGAGACATGAACCACAGATAGACAGAGGAAGAGACCAGAGTGGGAACATTTTGGTAACAATTTTCCTAACACCGCATTGTGGGGACCCACCGCCCCTTGTGGGGACAATGCTTCAGTCCCCCCACAAGGGGAAACTCTGTGGCTTGGGGTCAGGTTTAGGACGAAGGTGTGATTTGAGTTTTGGTTATGGTTAAGGATGGAAGTCAATGGAAAGTCCCCACAAAGATAGCCACGCAAACATTGGTGTTTGCGTGCGTGTGTGCATGTGTGCGTGTGTGTGAGACTTGCATTTGATACAGTATGAGGACCATTTTCCTATTGCATACAGCAAAGCATTTTGTCTACAAACACCAAAAATCACCTTATTTTTGACAAACTAGTGAGGTTCTGAAATTGCCTAATACGCAATATATTTTAGGCAATTCTTCAAATTATCGGGCTATATGTTGTTTTGGCATAAATAAAAACAAAATTGCATAAATATTAATTATTTTTGGTGTAAATGTTGAATCTTATTAAACCACAAATAGTTAATTTTTATTTATCTATCATCTGTATTTGAAATTTCTGCATTTATTTTCCTAATCAAAGAATTTGTTCAATTTGCACATAAAAGCTAGAAGGAAAAACATTTTTCTCATTACATACTTTCCTCTCAAACCACTATCAAATAAAGTCTGCTTGTGCCAATACAACCTTTAGAAAACCCCCATGTTGTTTTTCTGCTTTGAGGACTTAAAACTTTTTTTCTGTTCTTTGTTTTATTGTTTTTTCACTCTCATAAGTTCACAGAGGCAGCCACCGTTTTCCAAAGAAGACTCAATAAATGGCAGTCGACACCCAGAAAGGAGAAGTACGATAAAGTTCACGTTGTAAGCACAAAAGTACCTTTGTATCATGCCCTCAAGTGCACTCAATATGACTCCACTCAACACAGGCCATGGTTTACAAATTATTTATTGTCTGTATTTGATTTTTAAAAACATCATAAAGATGCTTTAGGCATTACAAAGCATGGCAAAGCAGTTCAAATCAAAACAGCAAAACTGACAATAAAAATGTAATTTTTACTTTTAACTGGAGTTTCAAAAACTCCAGTTATTTCTTTAGCTTTATAAGTGATGTTTGCCATCTGAGCTTTGCCTAAGTGTACAATTTCTTTTGTCAGGTAAGATAAAATGTACTATATCATT
>CAEGAF010033243.1:0-49861 GCA_903067075.1 Micropoecilia bifurca | reverse complement strand
TGTGTGTGTGTGTGTGTGTGTGTGTGTGTGTGTGTGTGTGTGTGTGTGTGTGTGTGTGTGTGTGTGTGTGTGTGTTGATTGGCGAGAAGGAAGCATCAATATTTTCTGCATCTTAAAGTTACAGGAGCTAATTATGTCAGCAGTGGAGTCTGAGTTTATTCCTGAGGTCACTGCTTTAACAAGAGTCATAGCCGGGTACTTACTAAAGATGCATGACTCATTCCTCACTGCTCGGTGCCTCTGCAGTTCTGGTTTGAAGAACTTGACACACTCATATGCAGAGATAAGGAGGGTTTTTTTTCTCTTATTTTTGGAGTTTTCTCTTAGAAGTTTTAAGCATGTGAGACAGCTCAGCTACATATCACAGCTGGGAGGCTGAGTCTGCCTGTCAGAACTACTGAGAGTAAGAGAGACGGAGGCTGGATCTGCCCACGCAGTGAGAGCGATTGGTATTCTGATCATATATGATACAGATCATACAGATCAAAGTTTTTTTTTTAACCTCAAGGAAAGAATTCACTTGATGTGCCTTGTTGAGTTTTTAGTGAAAATAACAATATGGTCTTATGTGGAAAATATAAATCATCAGAGGCAGTGCCTTGCAAGTATTTAAGTATTTATATTGTTAAACTTTTTATCATTTTGATACCAGCTTTATCATCTACGTAAGAAACACAGCAAACACTAAGGTTTGCCGAATGAGACCAAAATTAAACAGACACTCAATTTGCTCAGCATTTTTTTCATCACATTCAACTGAATTTCACCCAGACATCAGCGGACAGCTCAGAATATGAGTATTTCTAAAACCTAAAATATTCACTTGGTCAACAACTTTTTGTGCTTTTGCTAAAATGCCTGTATGATTTTCCAAATGTGTTTTTTTTATTGCTCAGTTTTAGAACAGCTGATTGTTTTATTTACAGTGTCGTCTGGTTAAGAATGTTATTATTGAGAACTGTGGCCTGACATTTATCAGTTCTTTAGTTCTTTAGCAAAAGTGTTATGTGAGCATGCTAAACCAAGATTGTAAACTTTCAAGTGTACACACACACTCAAATCATTTTCTTTTGGAAGGGTAAGCTGCTAAATATTACCTCAAGTCTAACCTGAGTTATGGTCTATCCTGGTGAGTAAAACACTTTCATCTTTCCATCAGGCTCCACATTCAGGCCTTTGAATCCAGTGAAACGATTCGATAGGAGCAGAAAGAGGAACAGGAGGACCACCATCATGGGCATTCCCAACCAGGTCCAGAAAGAACTTGGTACGTTCCCATCCACATTCCTTACAAAACTGAAAAGTGTTTAGTGTGACCTTATGAGTAATGTGGCTCACGCTGTTTACAGCTCTGAACAGAAGTTCAACCTTTCAGCCGCTTGTTTCGACTCGGCTCCCTAACCATGAAAATCACAACGGTGACAGCCAGTCGAGTGTCGTCATCATACCTACAGTGGACGGAGGGACTCCGTTAGCGAAAAAAGAGGGAGCGAGGGTTCACCTTTCAGAATTGGAGGTCAGAGGACCCAAAGATTGAGTTCTAAATGAAAACATCCGTTTCTGTTTGTTTCCACCTTAACATGGTCTTCTGTTGATGCTGGAGCAGGTCTTTAGGGACGAGCAGGTGGCGAGGAAGCACCTTCAGGGAGGATACCAAGATGAGGAGGCCCATCTCTGTCCTACAGTCAGACCCAAGTCCCTTGCATTTCCTGGCATGACAACATCCTTTTCACTCTCTCCATCAATGTTGCACTTCCTCCAAGAGCCTCAGGTAAGAATACAATCTTGGTTTGAGTTAAGGATTTACACACATTTCATCTTCTAACACGAGACACTGCAGTTCCTCAATGTAATTTGAGCAATCATTTTATTAGGATGTAAAGCACCTGCTTCTGATTCCTTGTAGGGTCCGGTGATGTCCATCTCTCCTCAGGCCACTTACTTGTCTACGATCATCCCTAATGCTGTTCTGCCGGCTTCAGTTGAAGTAATTGAGATTGACCGCAGCAACAGTCGAACTCGAGGCAGCAGCGTCAATCATGGCAACGGTGCTTGCGCCGTCAGCAAAAGCAGCCTGACATCTGAGGAATCAGCAGTTAGTCCTTTGTTGTCGAGAAGATCCGACGGTGACGGTTCCCAAACAAATAGCTCTAACTATGACTCTGCACTAATGCCGCGGTCAGCCTCAGGTTCAAACTGGAGTGAGACTCAATCCTCTCAGACTATTATTTCAGACTCCTCGGTTTCATCTTCTAATAGAGGGGGGTTTAGCGCACAAGAAAGCCAGACACAGGAGTCTAGTAACAGCCAAGATCTCACGAGTTTTTGTAGCCCAGTTAATGCAAGTAGCAACCTGAACAAAACAGAAATAAACACGACAGAAGTGGAGTCTGGGCACGGAGCAACACAGTCATTGACTGCTGGTGATCAAGCAAAGAACAAACGGAACTGCGTACATAGTCTATCGGTTACCAAGACCAAACAGCCTCCAGCGCCTCCACGAAGAACAAACTCTCTGCATGGCAAAAAGGTCAAAAGTGAGACCATGACTGTGGTGGAGCTGGAAGATCCTAGAAACCCAGGAGAAGTAAGAGGTTCATCAGAAAATACAGTAGCGGAGGATGAAGTTAAATTGGTTGCTACTAAAGTCAATTTGAGCCCAGAACCTTTGTCAAACTCTACTGGGCCAAGCTCAACGAACTCCTCCTCCACACTTCTAAGGCCTTTGCAGGACTCCCCTAACCAGGCTGAAGAAGCGACAGCGTCACAACAAGAATCCGACCCTTCCTCTCCACAGGAAACGGCACCAGATGGAGGGAAATTCGAACGGACCATGTCTCCTTCCAGTGGCTATTCTAGCCAGAGTGGAACTCCAACGCTTTCCCCGAAAGAAATCTCCCCAAATTCTCCGGACAAACTGAAAAAGAAACCCATCAAACCAGAGAGAGCCGCATCCCGTGCCTCATCCTCAGCAGCTTCTCCCTCTTCCTCACTCACCTCCCTGTCATCAGGTACATCTGAGCCTGCAAATGCCGACGTTGCCACATGCAGCGCAACTCTGTCTCCGCAGGATTCCTCGCCAAAAAGTGAAGTTACCCCGAGTAGCAAGCTGTCATCTTTAAGAGCAGACGTACAAGAGCTGTTTAACATCCCTACTCCTCCTAAAGTCAAAGCCCCTCGCCCACCACCTCCAGAGACATGGGCCCACAGCAGACGGACTGTCGAGCTCCTCTGTGGAGCTCCTAATGTCACCAACACGCCACTGAAAGGAAAACAAGTAGAAACCCAAAGAGAGCCCAGAAAAGACAGTGAAGTTACAGTCGAAAACCAGACAACTCAGGAGAATCTTGTTTTGGAAATGCCTGTACATACAGAAAACACTGTGATGAAAGACCCTGAAGATGGCAAAAGTGAATTAAACATCACGGAATCTTCAGATAAAGAACAAATGTATAAAAATGAGGAGGGCACGGACTTTAACAGCGGAGCAGAGAGTAAAATCAACGCTGTAAAGAAGCCAGAAAGTCAAGAGACGACTCCAAAGAAACAGCCTCCTCCTGTCATGAAGAAACCAACAAAAATACTGTTCAGAGACGAAATGGGGCATCCATTAGAGACACAAGAAAGGAAGCTGAGCTCCGCTGCTGCAAAAGAAGCTCACTTGTCTGTTGAGGAACATGCAACGCCATCCCAAAGTGCTGCAGCAGTTCCAGCCGATAAGAGCAACATGGAAAGGAGTCAAGCTCAGCCTATGCAGACGCTTACAGTAAACGTCCCCAAAATGAGTAAGTTCTCCCCGCCAGCTACGCCTCCTCCAGCTTACCAGCCTACACCTCCTCCGACACGGAAACCCGCTGCTTCGTTAGCGTCTCCAATGCCAAGTGAGTCTGAGAAGGAACATGACGTGTCACGTGTCGTCGATTCCTGCTGGCCGCCTCCGCCTCCTCCGTTGGAAGGGGAACCCGTCTTTGATGGAGGAGACGAGGTGGATTTCCCTCCACCTCCTCCGCCATCCGTAAGAGACGACGTAGCGGAGATGGCAGAGCTGAGCCCAGTCGCTTCAGCTTCACCTCCAGCTGACAACAAATCCTCTGATGTTGGACAGGTTTCCAAAGCCGCCACTGCTCTTGAGACGTCTTCCCAAGACAGCTCATGCGCTACAGACATAGTTCCACCCTTGCCTCCTTCACCACCTATTGCCAGAGTACAGAGCTCAGTGCCACTCCAGGAAGTGTCTCCTTCCGGCAGTTGTCTTAAGCGAAACGCTCTAAAACTTGAAGATCAGTCTCCCTCTACTCTGCCAGTAAGTCCTGAGCTTTCGGCTCCAACTTCAGTGCCAAAAGCTCCTCCTCCACCGATGGAAAATGGAACCCCTGGAGTTAATTTCAGAAGGCAACCCAGTGGCACACACAGAGACGCCAGGAACAAGGAGCTACTTTCTCGCCACAAAAGTGCACCGATACCTAAAGAGGACGCAAACATACCCCTCGTAACCCCCTCGCTGCTGCAGATGGTTCGCCTTAGAACGGTCAGCATGACTGAAGACCAGGTGCAACCTCCATCTGCAGACGCAGTACGTGAGGCAACTCCAGCTCAGGAGAATTGTTCCGACTCAAGCCAAGGACCTCAAGACATTCCTCCAAAGCCCATTCGGAAGTCTTTGTCAGTAAAATCTCCTCCTCAAACAGTAAAATCGTCCACTGTGACAATGAGTTCTCCTTCCCCGCGTCTGCAGGAGGCCATCCGAATGAAAACCGCAGCCATGTCTTCCACACACTGTCTTCCCCACAGACTGGGTGTGAAATCCCCTACTTACAGCTCCATCGGTGAACAAGGGGGACACTCTCTAAAATCCCTTGAAGGAAGCGATATTCTTAAATCCCCAGCATCTACAGCAAGCTTTATCTTCTCCAGAAGCACAAAAAAGGTGGTCATCGAGCCTGTAGGCGCCGCCTCCTCAGAGGCTCAAGCAAGTCTGAAGCAAAGCTTAGCAGCAGAGCTCAGGCAGGTTTCCGACCAATCAAAGGCTGGCGTTCTCTCAAACGGCAGAGTCAAGACCGACAGAATTCCTCCGCCGATAGCCAAGAAGCCAACTCCTGGAAGTACAAGTCCCTTGCTGAGCTCCCATAGCTGTTCAGCAAAGATGGAGCTCAGGGTTGAGGGAAGCAAAGATACTGGAGCTGCTCAAGCTTTGGCGCCGCCTACAACAAGTAAGTGGATTGACTTTGTCATTGTCTTTGGCACCTTTTGGATCATTCTTTGAATCTACCATCTGCTCTTTATGCCTGACAATCAATAAAGTGGTTCCAGCAAGGATAGGGGAGGGTTGAAGTGAATTTTACTAGCTTACTCCTCTGATCCATCTCAGGATGTTGTCATAGACCCATTGATAAGATAAAATGCAAACACAGCAGCCAAGTTTTGGGATACAGACAGAGCTGAGTGACCAGCTGACTCTCCAGGAATAATCCTAAATTATTCAGCATGAACTGACAAAATTCTTATACATCTTACATCATGCGTATTGCTCAGGTGAATCTCACGGAGATGTGCCACACCCCTTTGGTTCTGTGATCCCAGAACCGCGTTTGCTCTAAATGCCAACAAAGCACGCCATGTGGCGTGACTGACCAATTGAACTGTAAAGGGCGGTCAGTGGTTTATTGCACGGTGACGATCTTAAAGCGACTTCAGTGAAAGTTACAAGCACTTGCATGTTGCTGCTGAGTCTGTGACCTTGTGGACGCCTGAGTCAGTGCTTGCATTAGTCCTTGAATCACCAAAGCTTTCTTATCATGAGAAAGCACAATGCTAATTCTTGCAACATCCTGATTTTGAGCAGCAACGCAGTTTTAAGCTTACTTTAAGGAGGGATGCTGCGTCCTCAACATACCCGCAGGTCAGAAACTTCACTAACAAGCTCCATTGTGCTCTGTGCGCATACAGTACAGATGCTGCTGGCTCGCCTGCAGCTTTCTTCTAGCACATGCTTTAATCAGCCATAACCTGAAGCTCATGATCGTGTTTCAATAATTCAATAAGATTGGGATGGAATATTCATTAGGTGTGTTCCGGTAACTGTATTCTACTAATGGCGCACATCCTCCTCTCATCTCCTGCCTACAGCTACAAGAGTGACGGCGGACACGATCGAAACGTTGTTTTGAGCGAGTGATCGGTGACCAGACCCGCATCAGGAACGAAACAAGACGGCAAGCAAGTGAAAGGATGAATCACAACATTTATTGACGTAACTAAGAGACAATAAACTCAGTCTTCTTGTTGTGTTTTATCCAAAAGCCTTAGCCTGTAATGGCCTTTCTACATATTTATGCCAAAAAAAAAAAAAGAAGATCATGTTAAAACCCTCGACTTCTAAAGAAAGCTTTATTCTAAAGTATTTTTCTACATAATCTAATCTAAGGACCCCTCAGGGTGGAGTGATGCACATAACATGAAATGTCTCAGTTTGGTTTGTGTAAGATCGCCTCCCAGAGGTTGAACGAGGTAGTGCATCCTCAGAAGAAAAGTTGGAGGAAGGGGTTTATTGTACATTTGAACCCCATGCTGCAGTAAAAAGCAATGCGTAGTAATGATTCTGGGACTGACAGAGTCTCCAACCAAGGACAGGATGAAACATTGTCTCCTTGGTTACACTTGTACAGAAATGACTCAACTTAGTTTTAGTCCTGCTTTTCACTGTGTGTAAAAGTATTAAAGAAAAAAGGGAAGACGATTAATCCTGTGGGATGTTTTTGTTGGTTAGGACAAAATGACTTTTGTGAAGCTACAGATGATAATTTGTTAACATGCAACAAAAATCTTTAAATACAGTATCTGCCAACAGGTCACTCGGGTGTTTCCTCTACAGCAATGCAGCATGCAGTACTGAGGGGGGGGGGCCATACATCAGATCATCAAAGAAATGTTAACGTCAAAGACAACCCAACTAAATACAAAATGGAGTTTTCAGAAAGGGAATCTTTAATAAAGGAGAAGCTTTCCTCACCAACTTGGCCCTATGTGAAAAAGTAATTGCCCCCTAAACCAAATCAGTAGTTTTGAGACCCTCGGCAGCAACAAATGCGAGCTAGCATTTGTGATAATGAGATAGTGAGTGAAGAATCTTTGGCCTGCAAAAAGGTTCTAATCCACCCATACTGGATTTGCCTGTTTAAGGTTCAAGGTCATGCCTCTACTTCTCAATTGGATTCAAATCTTGGGTTTTGCCTCTCCAAAGATTTTCCTTTGGTTCCACAGATTGAGTAGAGGACTGTCCTGCTTGTGTTGGATCCTCATTCTCTATAAATTCTCCATCAGAATTTTCTGAGAGAAGAGCAAATTTGTAGTTCCATCAATTATGGCAAAAATCATGATCATTTGGGATCCTATAGCAGTAAACAGGCCCCAGGCCGTCACTCTGCCACCATCTGTTATTATGATCTATGAACAACCACATAAGGTTTTCCTGGAAGTCTTGGTGATCATTAACAAATTTCGGAGGTTTTTTGGTCAGCATTGGGTTTTGGCCCCATCAATTCATTTTTATGCCCTGTCAATTATGTTTGACTTGAACACTGACCTTCACTGAAGCAAGTGAGGCCTGCAGGGATTTAGATGTTCGGAGTTATATTTTGACTTCACTTGTCAAAATGATGGTTCTCACTGTGGTTCACAGAAATAACCAAATCCTTAAGAGTCTCTGTAACCCTCTTTCAGACTGATGTCAGCTAATTTAATTTCATTGAGGAATGATTTATTGCTTTAAGACCTTTTAGTATTTGTTTTTTTTACTTCGGTTGTCTTTGGTGATGTATTTCCGATTAGCTTAAACAAGTAAGCATGACAAACAAAACTCTAAAACAAAAGAACTTGGTAAAGGTGCAAATACTTTTTTTACAATACTGTATAAAGCAGCAAAACTACTAGACTTTTTTTCCAGTAGGGGCCCTAGATGTCACCTTTTCCTACCAAATATTAAATACAAACCACCTTTGAAGCAACAAATCTGGTGGCTTACCTTGGTAAATTAATACACTGGAGCTGGTTTGGTATTTTGTTCCTAAAACTTTGACTTAAGCTTTTGGAATGGAGAATTAAGCTCATCACTGTTTGCACAAAAACCCTTCTTCCCCGGTGGAATCATATAAAGTCAATCCTTGGCTCTTTGTAAAGGGTGTTTAAAAAAATATCTCCATTTTGGTGATTATAAAGAATCATGTACAGTTATTACTTCTATTAATAAATTCTACTTGTGTCAAATGTTTCTCTTGTTCATCGTTTCAAAAATACACTGATGTGTGGAAGTGAAATGAATCGGCATATATCACTATCTGGAAGTTTTCTCCATCAAACTGCTGAGAGGTAAATCTGCTTTAGGGTTTCTGCAGATTTCACCAACTCAAATATAAGACTTTTAAGACCATAATAAATGTAATTTAAGAGGCATCTCTCCACAGCTTCATTCAGTCAACTGATGATAAATTTCCACTTGCCAAAGGAAAAGCTTGATGGATGGTAGCAAGGGTATGTTAGCAGCTAGCAGTAGCCTTGAGTGACAGAAGGCAACAAAGACGTCTGAAGGCTATTCAAGCTTTTGCCAGACAGAAAAGTACTGCCAGAAGAAAACACATAGAATTATGTGAGATTAAACAGTCGAGACAAAAGTTCAAACCTGTGATATTAAAAGCCAGCTTACATCAAAAGCTGAGACCTTTAATCGGCCACATTGTAGTCAAGTTAAGTTATTGCCAGCAGATCTCTGATTCCGCCAATGTTTATTTCATTTTACAGATGATGCATTAATCAGACAATCAGACATGGATTTCTGTGTACAACCGTCTTCCATCTAGAGGCATATGGATTTTACATACATGAGGTGTATAGAAAGTTTGAAAGGATCCCTTTAAATCAGATTTGGCAGACTGACCTCTGTCTTGACACTTTTAACCCAAAAAAAACACCAAAACGTTGAGTTCCCCTTCACAAACTTGAGATATCATTACTTAGATGTAGAAAGGAGCAAACTGATCACTGTCCCGTACCTCCACTCAGTCAAATATTTGTTGAATGAATACATTAAGTACATAAGTAATAAACTTTGATTAGTTATAGTTAGTCATAGCAAATGACTTAATACTTTTTCCTCAGTCAAGATAAAACAGTTGGGTCTATTTAGCCAGAAAAACCCCTTCGCCCTTCCAAAGCCATCCAGATGAAGCTTCGTGGTGTTGCCATGGAGATTTGTGGAGCAGCTTTGACGATGGATGGGACTCCGTCTGAGTATTTAGCTGATGTTGCCTCCTTTTAGCGTCTTACACGTAATCTGTCCCAGTTTGGTCAGCAGCTTCCTGTCTTTCCACTGAGCCACACACTGGTCTGAGATCCTCAGGTCCACCTGTAGGATGATGCACCACGTTAGTCAGCGTGTTCTCGGACTGGACAGTGTGTCCCAGCGTTGACTCGGCAACGGGGCTCGAACGTACCTGCAGTTTCTCCCACACCTTCTTCTTTGGGTTCAATTTTTCATCCGCTTTCCCCGACTCGTAGCCCTCCACGAAGACCCGTTCCCCTGGCGACGAACCCTCTGGAGGGTCAAGAGGCTCCACCCTCCTGGGCTCACTTTCTCTGGAGACAGAGAAACCACAGGGTTGTGTTCATCATGACTCTATTCACCAGCCTTTCAAACTGATGTGAAATTAATTAGGTTTTTACTCAACACAAGCAGTTTATGTCAACTGTGGGAAAATTACGGCACATAATTCTCCTGGTGGCATTTAGTCGGCAACATGCTGACAGAACTTGGTTTTCCAACCATAACTGAGTCCATTTTATGAGGATGGTGTCTTCTGTTGAGCATTAATCCATGTGTACATAATAACTATACAATACTTTGGTTCATTTGTAGGTGCAGAATTCAAAACGATCAAAATCTGAAAAACTAAAACTCCTACTGTAACTATAAAAACTGGCAAGCTCACTCTAAAGACTAACCAAGACAAACTGAATTAGACAAAAAGTCACAAAAGAAAAAAAAAACCTAAAATGAAAAACCCAGAACTGCTATAACCCTGGTCCTGCTGGCGTTTTTCTGCTGCCCGGTCAGGTTTAGTCGACTTGCTTACATGGAGGCGCACAGCAGCATAGCCTGAGACTCGATCCCTCGCATCTTCTGCGGCTTCAGGTTGCACAGCACCAACACGGCTCTGTCCTGCAGGGCCTCCTGGGAAACGTAGGCCACCAGGCCGCTGACCACGGTCCTGGGCTCCGGCTCCCCGACGTCGATCTTCTCCAGGTACAGCGAGTCGGCGTCCGGATGCTGCGGGTCCCACGCGTTACATCGTCACGGCTACAGCCGAGGCTCGTTTTCGCGGCGACGGTCCGAGTCACTAACCTTCTCCACGCTGACGATTTTCCCCACCCTGATGTCCAGTCTGGACGGCGCCAGCTCGTCGTCGTCCCCTCCGCCGCCTCCCGCCGTCTTAGCGCCTTTTCCTCCTGCTTCTGTTAACCAAGCGGACAAAAGAAGGATTTAGGGTGAAGCGTCCAGGCTTCGTATGGGACGGTTTTTGCTGCGGTTTAAATGCTGACTTGTCTTGGTCGGATCGGGATAAGCGGAGTTGGTGAGCCTGCGGAGCTCTGGAGACTGAAACTTCTTCCTGATTGGCTCCATGAGCTGATTGAGGGCGACTTCAACCGAGGCCTTCAAATCTCCAGGATGGATCATCTGACAATCAGGAAAGCATCAATTGGGGTTTGTGTGCTTTACCCACAGGTACTTTCAAGGCAAGTTTTCAAACTTTGCAAATAAAAACAATACAAATAAACTAAATAAGCTTCAATTCACTGTTTTATGACAAGTTTTTTCAAATTTAAACTTAAAAAAAAACCTGCCTGAACTTGCCATTTGAATGCCAAACACTCTCCAGACCTTGAAAACACCTTATTGAAATTCAAGCATTTTCAAGGACGTCCAGCACGCTGCTTACTATCTACTGGGACCAGATAAATGTAGCTTTACCTCGCCTCCGAAGTCGTCCTCCACCTCTTTAAAGTCCGTGTAAACTTTGTCTCCGCCCCATTTTGGATCCCGCTTGATGGAGAACTCTGAAACACACCGGCACCGCAAATCAAGTCAGGCTGTGAAGAAAAGGTTCAACACAGCAATGAAAGAAAAACTACTGAAATTAATCAGCTTTCTAACCTCCTTGTAGAGGAAAGAGGACGTATTTGACGAAAGACAGAACGCCGTTGTTCTCGGTGTTTCCCGGCTCGCAGAAAGCCTTCTTCAGCTTCTTCTTCACGTCTTCTTTGGAGTCCAGCAGGTCGATCTTTGACTCCTAAGCGCAGGTGTTGGTTATTAGCGTAAAAGACTGGCAGGAAATGTTTCAACAGAGTGTTTGGATACAGCCTTACTTTCTCTGATGAGCTCATTTTAGCCCCCGTCAGTCCTGGAACCATTGGGTTCATCAGATGTGATCGTTTCGCGTAACCAAGAGAGGGAAGATACTGGGGGGGAAAAGGGACAAAATTAGAGCTTATTTGGACGTATTCTGACATCTTGTATTAATTCATTCCATCCTAGTTGAGCTGAGTTTTACCTTCTCAGCCAGAGTGAAGATCTTCCTCTGGTCGACTCCTCCGAACTGGGCGTCAACTTTCAGGTATTCCTCGTCCAAAGCCTTGGAAAATTATCAACAGTTTAACCAAATACTCAAAGACACCAATACTCAGATATTGGTACCGATACCAATATCTGAAGTTTGGTATCAGCCGATACCGATCCGATACAGAGACTGACAGCGCCTTGTAAATGTATTCGGACCACAGAAACTTTTTCCAATTTTGTCTTTCATCTTTTTTAATCGTTTTCTCTGATGAGAAAAAAAAATCCTCCCCACAGCCTGATGCTGCCACCACCATGTTTGACCATAGAGATGGAGTAATAAGGGGGCAGAATGTTTGATAACCAAGCGTTAATTTGTTTAAGGATGCACAGATTTACTTTTACTTTCACTTCACTACGAAAATCCAAGGTTTGGAATCGGCCACTACCAACACAATACAGAAAAACAGTGATGAGTTGACTTCTTTTTTAAACACAGATAGAAATGTATTGAATTACAAATGTATTTGATAACTCTGCACCAGCACAGCAAAGGTAATACACCAATAGCTTCACAAGCTTAGTCAAACGTGTCAAAACAACTTTAATTTGTTCAGTCAGAGCAATTAGAAGTAGAACAGTCAATGTAAAATAAGTAATAACAAAACTGAAACTGTGAAAAACAATCTGACTACTTTGGTAAAACATGTAGTCAGTCATTATTCCAAATGGTTCAGAAAGGAATTCTAAATACAATGTTAAATAAATTATAAAAACAAAGAATACAACTAGATTGAATAGATCTGCCCTAATGGATCATCACTGATACCTGATCAAAATTTCTTTTTAAATATCGGGACCGATTTAATATCAAATCAGTGCATCTCTAATTTTGTTCACAAAAAAACTGAGGTTCGTGGATGAAACATGAAAAGTAGTTGTGAACAAAAATTTAAAAAGCAGGGAATATTTTTACAGCAACCAACCCAAATTGCTGCTTTTCTGGATCGTGATACTCGCGCTTCGTTGTTACCTGTAGTCCGGGGTAGAGAAGCCCACTCAGCAGAGGATGCTCCACCTGCTTCACCACTTCAGCTCCAGCCTTCTTGGCGTCGTGCTCGGTCACCATGGAGGACAGGCGGTACACATCCAGGGTGTACTCTCTATCCGACGACACAGGACAGAAACAGAGTTCAACTACGAGGCTAAGCGCTAGATTGGGCAGGGGAAATGTTACTGCTGGGTCAAACTGACCGGCTCAGCTGGAAATCAGTGCCTTTGATGAAGCGCAGCTTCTCCAGAGGGACGCCGATGCTCTCCAGCATGGCCTTGATCACCTGCTCGTAGTACTTCACCCGGAGCTCCAGCAGCTCCCAGGGAGCCTTCATGTTGTCAAGGTAAGCGTGCAAGTCTGCGAACAGGATCGTGACCTGAGGATCGGAAGAGACGGCAAAACGTGAACATAAAAAAAATGTTAGTCGACCGGAATTGAAATTATTTTGAGCTCATTTCAATGCATCATTTGATGAATGGCTTACTGAGTCAAGCTTAACTGGGATTATAATGACACAAACTGGCAGGTGTTGCAACTGATGGACAAATTTGGTACTTTTGAAGATAATGTGAGGTAAAGTGACTGAAGTTAAGCCAGAAAATAACTGACATCTTTTGCGTCGCTTCATTTATCAGGAGATGTGGAAGTAAAACAGCCATGTTTTTGATGATGTAACTAAAACTCCTAATTTCATTTTCAGTTTGTGTCTGTTGAATAAGACTGTCGCAGTAAGAAATAAATCAATTAATCGCATGATCAATTAAGACGAGCTCAATAATGTCCATTTGATTTATAGTTTTTCTCTTTTCTCTCTTTTTCTTCCAAAAACTGGATAACAAAAGTCTTCGGACTAGCCCCACTTTTTTGAAGAATAATTTCTATTAACAGACTTCATAATTCATTTTATTCGTTTATTTATTATAAATATTTCAAACGTCTTCCAGTTCCAGCGTTAAATGTTCTCTAGATTTTAAATTGATCTTTGAGAACGTGCTCTTGCATTATTACAGGCGTATTTCTTGAAAATGCTTTCAAAGCAACAATATTATCGCCTATCGCGATAACTTCTGGGACAATTTATCGTCCAGGAAAAGTTGCCATCGTGACGGGCCTACTCTGGACGACTGTCGTAAACGAAAACAAAAAGTATATAAAACGTAACGTTAAAATGTTTTTGTTTGTCCCTACCTCGCAGCCGGCCCTCAGGAAATCTGCTATCTTCGACATGGGGACAAAGTAAGCTACGTGCGGCTTGCCGGTGGTCGCCGTGCCCCAGTAGACCTTCAGCTCCCGCTCCTGAAGAACCTGCTTCAGCTTCTCCTCACCCAGGACCTCCTACAACGCGACCCGAGCAGAGCAGAGGCGTCACGACACCGACGGCCATGAAGTTCGGCTTCCTGTCCAGACGCGGGTTGTTGCTCACCTGCAGGTTTCTGGTGATGAGGCTGAACTTCTCCTCCGGACTGAGCTGACCGGCCATGATGCTGGCTGGGCCTTGTGACAAGAAGCTGTCGGTTCATATGGTCAGAAGTATCACTGCTGTGTTAGTAACAGCTTTATGCAGCAGGGAAAGATGACGCGCACCTTAAACAAACCTCCACACAACTAAATATCCACGAAAGCTCTCATTTTTATTCCGTCTTTATTAGCTTGGCTTAAATATAAGGAAGCTCCACTTTCACATTAAACACAGGTTGGTTAAATACTGAATGAATGAATCGGGAAGCTAAGACTTCATCTGGTTAGCAACAAAACCATGTGCAGCTAACATTACCGAGTCGGTGGCACGGAAAATGCTCTGTTCAGCTAACGTTAGCTTGACTTACTATACATGCGCGTTAATTTGCTTTTAAGATAAAAATCCCGGAAACTGACCAGACCTGTGAACTGAGGCTCTTAAAACGAGTCTCGGAGAAGAGAAGCAGCTGAGTGGATCTGACCGCAGGTTGCATCAGCGGCAGCCTCGGCTCTGTGATCCACTATAGGGGAAAGCAATCGAGTGCAGATCGAGAATCAAAATCCGAATAACTTCATTGGCCAAAGTTAAATGTAAAAACTAGACATTTTCCACGTCGGTTTAAAGCGCTCACAGCGTACATGCCTACAGTATAAATATATAAACTTGAGGTTAAATAAAATAGGCATAAAGAAACGATATACATTTGCCAAATTTTCTCGTTTGTTTTAGATTAAGCTAATGTTGACGTGACGGTGCAAAAAGTGCTTTGGTGACAAGAAACTGATTCTGATTTTTTTTTTAATTCTTTTGCAAATATCCCTCCATAGAGTCAGCCTGATGATAAACGTTTAAACAGTTTGTGATTAGAATGTGTGGGGTCTGCAAATTGTTTGCTGACCTGAACAAATATGAAAGAAAACAAACAAACTATTGTTCTGTCTTGTACCTCAAAATGATTACTTATTATTCAGAACCTCCATCCTCTGACAACTAGACCTGGGCTCGACATCAACCTAACCGCCTGCAACTCAAGACTTAAAAAGTGAGAAAAATTATCTTAAAAATCACAATAAACCAATTACAGAAAAAACACTTTGTATTTTTGTTGGCTTAGAAAAATCCTTTATACACTTTAGAGGTGGCGGCTTAAAGTCCAGAACATTCACTTTCAGATCTTAGAGTTTGCTGCTTTCAAAACGGAGGGACAAAATATTAATTTTAGGGAAATAAACGCCTCTTTTAGCTGCACATTATATTTCTGTACACATTACAAAGGCAGAAATAAAGACAAAGATAATTAAACACTTTTAAATAAAAATGATGAAAACCTGTAATGGCAACTAACAAAACATAAACATGACGTACAGAGTGAAGTACTGACTACAGTATGTTAGAAAGTGTGAAACAGAACAACCTACTGTGGTATAGATAAGATAGATATTGATGAAAAAAGAAACATGTCATTTTTTCCTTATAGTTCACACACTGCACAACATAGGGCAGGTGGAGGGCATCGAATCTACATGAACAAGAACAGACAAAACAAACCCAGAATACTCTTTAGTGATGAACATGTCGGACCACTTTCTCCCCTTCAAGTGACCTTACGCCCTCCGACTGAAGGACACCCTGGCAGAGAGCCAGAACTCTGAGCTGTAAACTGTCCTGACAGCAAGCTGTGGTCCAATAGCTTATTCAAAAAATGTACTGCTGGTCTTCAACTTGAAATTAAAACGGAAAGTAAACATGACGTAGATATATGGCTCTTTAACTGAAGGTTTCATACCTCAACATTCGGAACCGGAAATAACTTTCTTACGTTTCTATCTCATAATAATAAAAAAAGTGACCAAGAAACCACCCCTGGTTCCACTCTTCCGTTCACAGCTAACAAACTCCGCTTTATGTGAGTTCAAGCCGGACCACCAGGGTCAGCTCGGCTCCGCTCCGCTGTCCTGCCCGGTCAGAGGTCGGGCTCCAGCCGGGGCAGCACCGGCAGGATGAGGTTCCCGAACGACGAGTCCTGGGTGATGAAGAAGCCGGAGGAGTGACCGTGCGCGTGCTGCAGGGCGGCCTTCTGCTGGGCGGCGATGTGCTGCTGCTCCGCGCTGTCCCTCGCCTCCTTCAGGCCGCTGCGGCCGGACAGCGGGATGTTGGCCCCCGGACTGTTCATGGACTGGCTCTGCAGCAGCCGCCGCTTCTCCTTGTCCAGCTCCGCCAGGATGGCCACTCGGGTTTTGTTCTGGGAGCCTTGTCCGGGAGGGTTGGCGGCCATTTCGGCTTAGTAACAAACCGGCGAGTGGAGCTGAAGGTGAAGCTCCCGTTAGGTGTCCTTATTCGGGGGGTATGTTGTGGCGGGATACCTTCCGCTTTGTGGGTTAAAATTTGTAAAAGAAATTTTATAGCTTTTTTGTTGGTTGATTACAAGAACGGAAGCGCTTCCGGTTTGAGGGCTGGTTTTCACAATAAAATAAAACGCATCGTCAATATTGTTGAAAAACGGCTTAAAACTATGTCTACTTTTACAGTTTGATTAATGTATTTAAATAAATGCTTATTCTATATTTTGTGACATTATAAACAACATACCAGTGTAGTTTGAGATTTTATATCAGATCAATGTAAAGCATTTTTTTCTATTTGCGATAAACATCTGAAAAGTGTGGCACGCATTTGTATTTACCATTTTGAAAAGTGTAACCGGTTAGCACAGTTTAGCTAGACTTCTTTACTTTTTGCCAGTTCTGAATGTTTTATACCGCGCCAACACTAGGTGGCAGTATGCGCTAGCTTGAAGACTCAGTTTGTAATAGTGAAAATATTAAAGACATCAAGCTCAGCTCTTTAATGTAGAATTTCAAGGTTTCATTTTAATGTAAACAATTTCTTTTAATCGTATTTCTTGCTAATATTTTATCAATATTAATTCCAGCTAATTCTAGATAAGTTTGATCAAAAATTAAACCTATTACAGTAAATTCTCTCAAGTGAAACCTACGTTATACAGATTCAGTTATATATTAAGCATTCGTTCCTATTAATATTAAAATTTTGTGTTAGAACCTCATATATGTGCAATGGGAAAAATTGCACATGTAACATGTAGTGCTTGTGTTCTGTACAGTGTATTTTGCATGAAATGGGAAAAAGTCATTTTCATTCAACTTGATCATCTTTTATTTCCTTCCATCACAGTATTCTTTTTTTCTTAAATAACTACAGTAAAGTGTACAGAAATCAATTCACTTGCAAACAAATATCTATTTACATGTTTACGTACAATATTTACATATAAACAGGAGGCGGAGTCTCCGAGGCTTGCGTGTCCCCATGCGGGACTAAAGCTCACACATTTCATCAACAGCCTCGGTCATGAGACACACGTAAAAACACTACGCACCGATGAGAACAAAACATTTACAGGATGTACAATAACTACAAGTTTCAGTGAGTGACGATGGCACGTACAGTATCGTTTGGAAGGGACAGAGGAAGAGGTTAATGCATTTTTTTTAAAAAAAATCTCTATGGCAACTTAGTTGTCACGTCCAAGATGTAACAGTATGTATAACATATGACACTACATATACACATTTCCATATCGGGAGATATGAAACATGCAAGTCCTCCTAAGTTTTTTGGGGTTTTTTTCCCACTTTTGGAGAACTGAGGTGATCAAAGTGTCCTGGTTGTTTTTTATACAATATTTAAAGATTAAAGGAAAAAAAACTCACTGTTCTGTCTTCACACTCATTTTTCCAATCAAAACTGTGTGCATTCCCTTTTTTTAAATACATACAGTGTTGTAAAAGAGGTATCAATAGTAAAAAAAGAAGTCTACACACTCCTGTTATAAAAGCAGGAATTCATGATGTAAAGGTGGATTGTTTCAAAATCTTACCCGGTATATTTTCTGTCTTATTTTTTTACTGCCGTTTTAACAGGAGCGTACAAACTTTTTATTTACTGTAAGATTGTAGTCATGGCAACATCCACCGAAAGATGTACGCGTCACATAAAAAAAAAAAAAAAAAACTGAACGAAAAGCTTTGTGGCTTCTGTTGGCGCGACTGTACAGACCTTAAATAGGTTTTAAATACTGCAAAGAGGAGGACTGAAAATCACACTAATAAATATTTAAATTAATATTTAAACATATGTGCTAGCTGTCGTCAAGGTTTCCCTCCAGGTTTGAAGAAATTAAACCGTTAGGAAATGACACAGTCATTAGTAGCTGTTATAAATAATAATTTTTTAAAAACAGTTGACTGGAGAAACTGTGCAGTTTTCCTTTTTTGTGCAAACTCGCTGTGTTCACGCGATGCGAACGCTTGATTCGTTCTTGTAAACTACAATTTAGTGAGCGATTGGCACTCGTCAGTTTGTGCTTTTTTCTTTCTTTCAAAATTTTGTCTCTGAAATGAGTGAAATTCAGGCAAAAGACAAAAAAAAACAAAATTACAAAATGGCAGTTTCTTACAATATTTGCAAGTCTACTGTGATGTCATTTCCAGCGCAGCGTTAAAGGCCATTACTGTTCAGTGTCGTATGTACAAAAGCACCATTAATGAAAATGTACCCCTCCCACCTCTTTCTTTTTTACATTTCTTTGTGCAATTTCAAGAGACCAACCTTTAAAAGGATTCTCACCATGTACTCAATAGTAGCACGTCATACAAAAAGGTAAGGCTTGGCGAGGCGTCGAAAGTCACACCAGGAAACCATCACAGGTATAAAAAAACAACCAAAAATGGAGAAGCGCAATGTTTTAGGAAAGGCGTCAGTCAGGGAGGCTCATACGGTTTTGTACTTGGATCCTCAGCAGCAGCAGCAGCAGCAGCAACAGTTTGGCCGGACGATACGGTTCCTGTGCGACCCGACGGGCCCCTGGGGGGGTTTGGGACGTCCGGGTCCAGCTCCTGGTCCGTTGGTCCCGCCCAGTGCAAAATGCCAGCTGGCCAACAGATTGGTCCGTTAGTTGCTTCCTGAAGATGCACTAGATCATTTCCGTCACCTCCGAGGAGTCCGACCCCGAATCCGCCTCGTCCCTGCAGAGGGAGGACAAGTGTTTTGTTAAAATATATTGAAATAATGACACAGTTTAGGGAGGCGGCGATGTGAAAATTTGGGCTGACATCGATATCCATCTTTCATTTTTTTAATCCTTTAATACCATTTTGACACTTAAAAAGAAAAACACAGACAGCAACACAATAAAAAAAAATCTGTTGGTATTTATCGGACCGATTCCGATAAGTTAAAAAAAACAACAAAAAAAAACAATATCAGCAGACAACAACGTTGGAGTCGTATTGCTCATCTTTGGAAAAACTTTGTATTATCTTTGGATTAAAAAAAAAAAAAAAAAACAGTTTCCATGACAACTATCCAAGACATCTTACCTGAGCTCCTGTAGGATCTTGCGGTTGCCCTGCCTCCTCTCCTCGGTGATGGGGTAGGTGTACAGGATTCCCAGGCCGATGAAGATGAGGATGACTGGGGCGGCCGAAACCAACACCTTCAAGGTCAGATCCACTTCCTTAGGCTGGGAACAACCTCTGGTGATGTATCCAGCAAAGCTAGAAATGGATCACAGAAAGACAGTGACGCATCGGAAACAAACCTTCGCAGTGAGTCAACCGAGCAGAAAGTTAGCCATCAGTCACAGGGATTTGGGTGATTTGATTGGATTTAGACTTTTGATTACAGACGGACGCGTCTCCCCTGAAGGCCTGGCAGAGTCGCTATGCTTTCATCATGCCATCGTTTTCCCACTTTAGATTTTCTGGATATCTTTTTTAAAAACTGCGTGTTTTCTGTACGTTATGGTAAACACCAATTACCTGATTTCATTCTATTTTTATTGACACAAATCAAGAAACGACAATGGCTGAAGTGCTTTTTATCTTCAAAGAAGCAAAAGGATATTTTGATCTTTTTTCTTGCATCTGGACAAATGTAGATGTGTCAAAATTAGAGGTGCACCGATGAATCGGCCCAGAACAAACTGTAAACCTGAAAAACGATATATTCTTAAGTAATTAGAATTAAGAGTTTTATTTTTAGACATTAGATTAAGAAATTATCAGATTTCCAATTTTCCACATTTAGAAATAATCTAATAATATTCCATTATTTTAGGACTGTGGAAGAACCGTGAAAAGCATTTCGATCATGTCGTTTTTAATTAGACTGTTTGGTTCAAGTTGGGGAAAATAAAAAAAACATGGGAAAAATGTAAATCCTAAGCTGTGCCTGGTCCAGAGTGGTTTAGAATGCAGTTGTTGTTTTGTTGTGTGAGCTCTTACTCTAAACTCAGCGTGGAAATGCCTAGCGAGATGCCAGAGGCGAACTTGGTGAAGAAAACGTAGAAGGAATAAAAAATGGCTTCGTGTCCCGTGGATTCCGGGTTCTGAACCTGGAAATCGTCAACGACGTCAGGCAGCATGGACCTGAGGAGGAGAGGAAGAACCACTTCATAAAGGCTGCCTGCAAAGTGCCTGAATAAAATAAAATAAAATCCAGATGAGTGGTTAGCATTGATTTTTTTCTTTACCAGGGCAGCAGGAAGGCTGCAGCCACTGCCACGCCAGATGCAAAAGACACGATGTAGGTGACGATTAGGTTTTTCGGTACACACACCACCATGATCATGAAGGGAACAGCAGACTGGGAGGAAGAGGGAAAAAATAATAATCACAGGGTTAATAATAATTCCCAAATTTTACTTCCGATTTGCAGAGAAAGCGCGGCTTTACCAAGGATCCGACATAAGCTGCCTTTTTCTTCCCGAAGCGAGTCAGGAACCACTGCCAGAACGGGATGGCCAGCGTAGCGGAGAGCTGCAGGGAGGAGAAAGGAAAGAAAGAAAACATCAATATATTTGCAAATAGGAGCTCAACATTCCAACTGATGACCTTCAGTTGTGGCCCTGCAGCTCTTTTACCAGAAAAGCCCAATATAACAAGGCGCCAACGAAAGCAAATATGAGCCGCTTTCTGACCCAGCTGGACATTTTCATGAGTGAGCAGGAAAAAAAAAAAAAAGGTCATTCTGCAGCAGTAGTTTTCCACCATACTTGTGGAGTTTTATCCGCTTTATCTTTTTCTTCTTTATCAGCACGCAAGATTTTTATGTAAACACTGCTGATTCAAGCTAAATGAAAACATTTTTTTTTCTTAAAAATGCTGAAAATCACAATGGAATCTTCTGGAGAAGAATCCAAAAAGTCCCCAATTAAAAATGCCAAATAATTTTACAGTAAAGCCTTCACTCTTGGCATTTTAAACAGGCATGTTGTCATTAAACAAAGTCCTCGCTGTCTTTAGGCAGCGGATCATTAAGCTTTGCCAAGTGTGTTAATAAAAGTAAAAAAACTTGACTAATTAAAAAAAATTAACTTGCAGTGTAAATTTCTCATTTAAGAACATATTTCAAAACTCGAAAGTAAAAAATAATACTTAAAAGAAGTGTTCATAGTCATCAGCTCCGTTTGTTGCTGGGTTAAATTTGTAGACAAAACGACCCCAAGGGCCACAAACGGCCCTCGACCCTCAGTTTGAACGCCTCTGTTATAGAAAATCCAATGTGAAACTTTGAATAGAAGATCTCTGTCCAATCTGAGAAACCTTGAATGTTGCAGTGAAGAATTGGCAATAATTTTGAGTTTTGTTTTTTAATATCTGGCCATGTCACAACCAGAATAATGTGAATATTTTTTCCTTGACATGAAGGTCCTGACTCTGTAATCCCGTCGGATTAGCCAGACATTTTCACTAAAATGACAGAAGGTATGGATTAGGACATCTTACTGCCGATTATGGAAAATATCATGTGGGATTATTTTTCCTTTTTTTTCCTCTCCTTTTTTTTGGTTTTTCAGAAAAATGGCTTCACTAAATGTAATGTACTTACATTAAGGTGGCTTTGTAATCCTTTCCATAAAGTAAAAGCTTAAAGTAATCTTTTCACCCTCGCTGACCTGGACTCGTTTGGCCCCGCCGCTTGTGATGTCGAATAAAAAGGTCGGGATCCGCCGACTCGATTCTCAGGTTTTTATCAGACGGGGGGGAACAAAGGCGAGAGAAGAATGTGACTCCCTGACTGTCTGTGGGAACGGCATGGCATTCAGAGGCGGAGGCGCTTTGAGTTACTGAAAGCTCCAGTCAGGAGAAACTGTTTTATGTCCGACCACAGAGCCGGCCTTCTACTGGACACGATTTATGTCCTCGCCTCGGGCAGAGAGAGCTTTTTGTTCCACGAAAATCGGACCCGTCGTCGCGGGTGACATCCCGTCTGAAAACGCCACCTGTGCGTGTGAAGGCGTGCGAGCCTCACCATGATGACCAGCAGGATGTTGTGGAAGTCCTTCCTGAAGCCCAACGTGGCGCTGCAGAAGAGAGCGAAGTTTCCCTCCAGGAGCTGGGAAAAAAAAAATATATATACATCACATTTTTATAAAAACACATCTGTGAAAATCCAGATATATTTGTGATAGAATAATGTGAAAAGTTTAAAGCCCTTGTATTAAAATGCCAACAAGTCAATTCATTTGAGAGCCATTTCCTCCTTTAATTTGACTTTTAACCAGCAAACATCAACTGCAAAACCAAACCAACTTTTTATCAAGCGAAAATAAAAAAAAAAAAATATCTCATGAATAATGTCTCAGATCACCAATTCTGATTTTTTTTGGGGGGTCTGAAAAGTCACTAAATATAACGACATGGTTGACAAGTTGGCAACAGCGATTCTAATATTTTGCCAATATCCCAAAATTAGGAAAATCAGAGCCATATTTACCGTTTTATAACTCCAAAAAGTACAACTATAATCTCACATGGTGAATCTCACATGCATGGTGTTGGCAGCATTATGCTTTGGGCTAGTGTGATGTTCAGCTGGCTGCAGTAAACCGAAGAACATTTCCAGCATTTCTCTTACATCGAGAGGAATCAAGTTGCAACATGACAGCGACCTGATCCAGATCGATTCACACGGTCGGGTGTAGCCACTTTTATGCTCCTAAACATTCCTAGAACTTCTCCAGCTGCGTTACACAGAATGTGTGTGACGTGACGGAAAAGGTTCTGAAATGATTTGTTCCCCCCCTGGGCTTTTCATGTGGATCAGTACGCACCATGAAAGCCAATGAGGTGAAGAGGAAGCCCATGACCAGCTTGGCGTACGGCCCGTAGCCCATCACCATCTTAATGCCTTTAAGGAAAGGCATCGGCTTCGATCTGATCCCCATGGACTCTGAAAACACACAAAGAAACAACCATTAGAGAAACACTACTAATTAAATCTGATTTCTACACCAGAAACCTCCCTCTCTCTGATTCACACAACAAGCCGTCATCAAAGCTCATCATTTACTGGACAAACCCGCCTTCTGAGGCTCATTACGCCTCGCAAGGCTTTCAGCTCAAACCACAGCTGGCTGCGCGCTCGTTCTCACACGCGAGTCAACCCACAGAGTCAGGCCACATCCGAGGCTTCCTATTGGCTAATCAGCTGATGTGACAGAGTGAGAGCTGACTGACGGAGTCGGCGCTCACCGTGTTCCCTCACGCCGGAGAACAGGACGATGGCGCACAGGACGTACATGGAGCAGATGACGGCAGACGCGATCATGTACGCTTCCCTCTGCGACAACAGGAAGAGGAAATAAGAAAAATATTTGTGGATATTCATCATCTCCGATCCAAATTTCACTTTGACTTCTGTTAAAAAGATTTTTTTTAAAAAGTGTAAAGAGCATTTGTTTACCGTGTGCTGCAGGGAATGGTCCGAGTTGTTGTGGCTCAGGAGAATGGAGGAGTTGGAGGAGTTGGAAGAGTTGGAGGAGAGGCAGGGGGCGTGAGCGTTGCCCACGATCTGACCCTGGATGGCCGTGCCGAGGACGGTGCCCAGAACCTCCACCGTCATCCCTGATGGGACCAGCAGAACACATCAAGTCAGGCCACCACACGGGAAATATGGAGGGGTTTTTTTTCCCCCCGGGTGCTGAGGTTGGACTTACTGTACGCCGTAGCAGAGTCTCTCTCCTTCTGCTCGGAGGTGATGAACATGGTGAGGGCAGAGTATGGCACATGGAAGCACTGGGAAACAAAGAAGATCAAATTTATGTTTATGACTGAAGAAAAAAGAAGTATACTTCAACGTTTTTTGAAACAAAATTTTAGACAAAATTTGAGGCTACAATATGAGCTGAGCAAAGTATTTACTGGTGTGTTGAGTGTTGCCCTTCTAACAACATAGATCTTGTTTTGTTAGGACCCTTCAGGGTTTCTGCAGGTTTCATCAATTTAAATTTAAGACTTTTTAAGACTATTAAGCCTAGCTGCGTTTCCATTACAAATGTGCACAAGTCTTCGTCGATGTTCCGCTAACGTCAAAAAAGCAATTGTGGCGTTTCATTAAAATCACACTTGAAATAGTCTGGTCATGTGTTAAGTCGTTACAATAAAAACACGCCGCGGCATCTTCCTCCTACCACTTCCTGTTGTCTTCTTTGTATTTTCTACCAGTAGTAACATCTGACTGTTAGTCAAAGGTACGAAAAAAGTGATTCAGGTTTGATACAACTGCAAAACTACCTCATGCCAGAGCAACATGTTTTTAATCAAAAGAAGTTTTCTTTTTAAACTGCCATGTTTCCATTAAGGGAATGTATTTTCGTACTATGCACAGTAATATGCTCACTGGAAATGCAGCTAGTGAAATGCAAGCCCTGCATTATGACAGGAATTTGCAGAAGAAATTACATATTTTGCAATGTTCTCTCTGTCCCCCATAGTGACAAACCTTTTTTCACTTAACCATGAGAGACACAAAAACACTTAGCGAGCAAAGTTTTTTGTTAGCAGCTAGAATAACACATTTTAAGACCCGTCATTAACGCATTTAATGCCAACTTACTTTTTAAAACTGATTTCAAGACATTTTAAGGCTTTTCCCTTAGATACACTAATGACCTTTTAAGGTTGCACAGACACCCTATCCCCTCAAATGACGAGGGGTTGAAGCCTGGAAAACATTCCAGACATGAAACGTCTGGAATGTACAGGTCATTGACTGGACATTTCCTACTCCGTTTAAACAAGGTGAGAGTAAATTGCTCAATTCCTTCCTCTTTTCTTCTAAATCTGCAGCCCAGCCCATCTCCGTGTTGAGCCACACCTCACCTACCTGCTTTATGGAACACAAAGCAGGTTGCTCATCCTGCTTGCTTAGAAATGCCTGAGGCCTTACCAAGAAGCAACTGAAGTCAAACACACACACACACATATATATACAACATGTTCCAAAGTCATTGAACTTGCCCTCCTAATACAATGGAGTGATGACAGGTGCTGAAAGAATACTTTAGTGGCAGTTTGTGTGTGTATATATATTTGGGTCAGAGTCTGTAATTCGGACTCTATAAGTAGTGTAGAAAAAGAATAAACAAAGAAATTCAAAACACACAAAGTTTAGGACTCTGATCTGGGTTTGAGACTTACTGTCTGCAGGGTCTGGAAGACGCAGTAGAATAAAATGTACCAGATGACTTTGCCGTGTTCAAAGGGGGGGACGTACCATATGAGGAAATAAGACGTCACGGCAAAAGGGGTGGACAGTAAGATCCTGCAGATGGACGAGAAAGAGAGAACATCAGAGACTGAAGCAGAAAAAGAAATTTATTTATTTCAAACAGACAATAAAAAGTAAGAACGGGAAACTAAGATAAATAGTCACATCAAATGACCTTGAATTTTACACACTTTAATTGAAAAGGAGCAGGCAGAAGAGAAAAGATCTTATCATTTCCTTTTTGCCCAGCTTTTTTTTAAGCCATCTACTTGTAGCTTTGTTTGAGCTCATAGTTTAATCACTTTAGATCTACCACACACACTGATGTATAGAAATTCTTGTTGGTTTTTCTGATGCATCTTTTTTCTTATTTCCTTCTCTTAAATTGTAACTCCACTCTGTCACTATACATTTTGTGTGGGAGTTGACAGTTTCTTACTGTGAACATAAATGGTAGAGTGTTGAGTTTTACACGTCGCTGAATTTCAGTGCATCTGATTTTTTTAAAAATTATTAAAAAATGGATTCGTGCCAACAGCACTAATGTTACACATGGTGACGTTAGAGGCGCCAATCAAGGCCAATCATTGACAAACACGCTACTGAGTGTTTTATTATTATTTAATTAAAATATTGTTTTGCAATAAGTCTCGCTCACACAGTGTGATGTCACCTCTGCTACTTGTATAAACATTAACAAGCAAGCACACGGAAAAAAACAAGCCAGAAAAAAAATCTTCCATTACAGTTCTATTACAGAGCATTCATGTAAAATCAGAACCGGAACAACAACCAGAGATTGGTAAGCTCTGACAGGTCCGTCTCCGATGGTGTGACCTTCAGGTACGGACTGATCTCAAGGTTACATTTGATTCAAAAAAAAAGAAGAATGCGGCTGGACAACATGTTGTACGGAAGATTTCCTGGATCTTTTTTCCCCCATTCTTGTTTAAAGATAAAAGTGGGCGGACCAACACATTCCACACTTACACTCTACGGAAAGTAACAGGGAAGGAAATGAACTAGTCATCCCGATTGTCTAAATATCTACAGGATTACCAAAACAAGAAGTGAAGTCATGTGCATGTCAGCATGATCAGTCTTTACTGTATGTAAACTAAGCAACACACCCTGTTTCCTCCCATGGAGTCACTGACTAGGATCCAAAGAAATCCTATTTCTCATTATTTCTAATGAGGCACAGTGGGGGGGAAGAGGTGGGCTACGTTTATTTTGCTCTACTGCACGTGTGATGTCATCAACTGGAAACTTCTGAGAAGAGACGGGCAAGTCATGGCAGATGTTTCATCAAAGATAAACTCAGGAATGTAAATAAATACGTCTCACACAGAATCAAACATGGTGCCTAGTTTTGTTTTGTTTTTTGTCCTCAGCAGAAAATATTACTGTATTACTGTATTAATGACATCATCTTGTGTCTTACCAACAGCAATCTTGTTTCAGGATTTTCATACCCAGTGACCCTGCAGAATGGAGCTGACAGCTTAGCCTGTATTAGCGCTAACCTGATGCCGCGGCTGGAAGCATATTATTAGCTTTGCTGATTGGAGGGAAACGCCACTTTAACTGACAGATAACTCAACAAGTGAGCTTTAAAAAATATTATCTTTCCACACAAAGCTGCCTGGACTTGTTTTAGTGCCTTTTAATTCAGGTCCATATTATTGGGTTTGTGTGTGTGACTGTAGCTTTAATTATAGCAATAATTGGCCAAACATTCTGGTTCTCAAGCAGGGGCTTGTTTATTTAATGCTTTAATGACATTTTAGACCCGAGAAATGTTAAAAATGCTCATAAATGCCTCAGCGGTGAGGCAAAAAAAAGCCACGTATTTACCTTCTACAGCATTTTATTTATTTTCAAAGTTGCTCACTTCTAACTCTGCTGCAACAGAGAGCCTCATTCGGAAATCTGAACTGGAGTAACCTGGATTCCTCAACCAATCTTAAAACAAAAAAAAGAAAAGAAATCCCACAATCCTGTGTGCTGCTACGCGATTGGCCCAGACAGGTGGTGTGTTCTCAGATAGACCAATGAGAAGCCGTCTCCGCTCCCCTCCTTCACAATGGAGCGCTTCGCCCGCTTCCTCCCGCGTGTCGCTCTTCTGTACAACCGAGCCGGGCTGGAGGATAACGTGACCCAACATGCCGACCATTCCTCCTCCACCCACCCACTCCCACGTCTCCTCTTCCCCCCAATGACGAAATAAAAAGTGGGGGAAACGCGTCTCCCCTCGTCACGTCAGCAGCCTGAGTGACCTAGCTTTACAACGTGCTTTACCGTTTAGCTATTTATGAGGACATTTTGTTTTATTCCATAAGAAGTGAAGCCCAGTTGAAAATTTAGATGAGATTTGAATATTTTGTGAATAAATTGATCTTTGTAGCTCAAGTACAAAACCTCTCTCTTAATCTCTTTTTGTCATTATTGAATTAAAGCACAAGCTCTTGTGTATTGAACACCTGATGGAGAATAATGCATCTCCCCTTAGTGTTCGTTTGAAGATGTTAAGTGAGATCCACCGAGACTTTCCCTTCCCATGAACTCATTTGCTTTTTTTTTTTAACCTTTTCCTCAACTGGCCCGTTTCCATCCCCTAACAATCACACTGTGATGTGCTGACAGGAAACTGACGAGCTCTTCTATAATCAGACCCTTAGCTGTCACCCTACACCCCTTTCCCTCAGTGTGTCAAATATGGCCACCCAATATGAGGGCCAAATTTTTGCAGGAGACACTTTTGGACTTTTTGAACACAAAAAAATTACCAAATTTGAAACCGACTCATGCCGTATGACTCCATGTGATATCATTTGTGCATTTCATAATTTACCACCAGAAAAAACAAACATTTGTTTCAAAGTTTGCAACGAGACAAAACGTGAAAAAACAAAGGGTATCAATGGTGTCATGACGTACTAACACTGTTAGATGACACTTTAGAGTAGGAGTGTGTCAGTAGGGATACTTTCTGAAAAATACATTGTGTACTTTGTAGGAGAGAGAGAGAGAATAAAGGGTAAGTTGTGTATCAGGTGGGAGCAGGGGCGTGCACAGATATTTTTTGGGAGGAGGGTGAAAAAAGGAGTTGTATGAGGTTTATAAGGCACAGGTTAAACATGTATTTGTACCCATATTCTGTGATGCAAATGTTTAATAAAGTTCACCTGCAAAAAATGTAATGATACTAAAAAAAAACAATTTCAAAAGGGCACTTTTTATCTAGAAGAAAAATGGCAGGTGGGAAGTGCAAAACTTACAGAAAAGGCTGGGCAGTATATAATAGAGGTTTTCAAATACAGACACAATGTCCTGGGCTACAAATTATATATATATATATATATATATATATTTTTTTTTTTTTTTTTTTTTTTATTTAAACAAGCCTCTTCAAGAGTTATATTAATTTCCCTTGGTGCCGATTGGCTTTACTCCCAAGAGTGGAAATAAGATAGATTGTGGATGTTAGCTTCTGCATCAGCGTTCCTGCTTTCTGAAATTAATGCTGCACATACTTTAGATTAGAATATGTATCTACCAGATGTGAACATCATATTTAAAATCTTGCTCAGTTGGATTTAGGTTTGGGCTTTGACTAGGCCATTCTAATTAATTAGTTTTGAACAAAACCCCTTCCATGTAGATGTTGCTGTCTGTTTCCCATTGCCCTGCCTGTCTCAGGACTTTTGTAGCCAGATTCAGATTCTCCATGTTCAGAATTGTGCATTACTTTGAGTTTTCAGAAATCCACTGTAATGCATTTCAGTTACTGTTTCTAATTTAGGCAAAATGTTGAAAAAATTCAGTTTACATCAGTAAAAGCCTCTATACTTTGATGATTGTTCTTATTGTGGCTGTTATATTTGAAACAAACATACTGAGCTGTGGCCTTTGAGCAAAGTGGACTAACCTGTCATGTCGTTTTTATCCATAAATCCTGCCTGATTGTAAATATGGAGGCAGTTGTTGCTGGGGAAAGAAACACAGACTGGTAGCAAACTGCTGATGGATGGCGAAGCAGTAAAAGACGAAAGGAGGCGGAAGAGCTGGGGGTTTTGTTTTCTATTTGACACTGATGGATCGGCCGGGCCTGGATGAACCCACGTCTGGACAGTCCAGACGTTTATAAAATCCTGAGGATTACAGAGAGGGAAGGAGCAGATGAACAACAGCACCACCATCCACTTACATCCAAGCCAATATCTCACACACGGTCTAAGCAATTTGATTTTTGCATCATCTATGTCTACTTGCATTTGGTTTGAAGACTGTTTTTGGTTGTTTCAGTTGTTTGCCGACTTAATCCTGTTTCCTTCAGCTTTGCAAAAATCTAATTTATAGCTTGACCAGCATCTATTTAATGCTTTATTTAAATAATGGCTTCAAAAGCAGCAGGTGTGTAATATTTGGTCAGCCTAACAGAGGCCTTCATAATCCTTCTGCCTAACTTCAAGTCACCATGAAATGAAAAATGACTTTGTAAAATTGTTGGTTAATTTTCCACCCCCACAGTTTTATCCTTCGTATTCAAAACCTGCAAAATATGAACACTACTTTTCTCTTTCTAATGCCATTTTTTTTTCAAAGTAGTGCCAGTTTTGACTTTTCATTAATTCATTCCAACATAAGCCAAGATTCAAGACCTAAGTATTAACATTCAATCCACGTCATGCTTTATCATAGTTTCTTTTCGTGTAATAAATGTCTTATACCTTTTATTAACCTGCTCCACACTCTCTCTTTTCTTTCTTTTGATAACAAACATGCAGTAACTCTGTGAAGTTGAAGTCGGAGGAGTCTGCTGCTCTGTCAAAAAGCCTCTTGCCTCCTCGCCAAGGCCTCCTATTCATGCTGCTGGAAAGTCTCCCACATGCTGTCAGTGGAAACACAAGGGATGACCGTGGGTGCCTCTAAAGATATTCACAGAAATAAATGAAAGCCAGTCACTGCAGTCGCTGTCACAGTTGTGCTCAATACAGGCAGGCTGATTTTAGCAGAAAGAGCACATAAGAGAAATGACTAGTGTTTCTATTCCAGTCCCCCAGGATCTCATGGTGGTTCTACGGTTTACATCCTTTTTATGACATCCCTTTATGATATCCAGTAAGACTGCTTTTCTTGCTTTTTCCCATCTGAAAGTGCAGACACATGCTGTAATAATGGGGTTTGTGTTTTGATATGCCATGAAACTGCCTTAGCAGTCCCCCCACCCCCCACTGAGAGATTATTAAGTGGAAAGGGTTTGAGATAATTACCAAAAGGCACAAATCTTTGAGTCCTGATAAATGTTCAGGTTGGTATGTTTGTCTGTTTACAACAAAAATACCCTGAGTAAAAAATTATTATTATTAATAGTAATATTAGTAGTTGCATTTTGGATTATAGTCACTGCCATGCAAAGAAAGACGACTCATACATTTATTTCTTATAGTGGATTTAGGTCTGGACTTTGACTATGCCATTCTGATACATAAATACTTTGTTCTAGTGTATTGCAGTGTAGTTCAGGTTGTATGTATACTCAGTTGGTCTAGATTCATCTTCTCATCAACTCTGATTAGCTTCCTTGTTTCTCCTGTAGCTACACATCCCCACAGCATGAAGCTGCCACCCACATCTTACATCAGGGATGGTGCATTCAGGACAATGTAAGATCTAAATTTTGTAATAGTCTTTACCACATCCAGCGATCAAAAAGCTTCACTTGGTCAAAAGAAAACAAAATTATTTTATCATGATAATATTAAAAGCACTTGAATATAAAGTTGAATTGAGATGATCAATCATAATGTTTCTCATATTAAAACGTAGTTCATTTGCATTTGCACTCTAACTCCATTTCATCACGAAATTAAAGACTGAAATGAAAAAGGTGAACATTTCTCACAATAAAAAAGTAAAAGGGACTGCACATTGATAGCACTTTCATGTAATAAGAAGCTTCCAATTCCAGTTTGGCGTCTTTCTGCATGGAGTTTGCATATTCTCTGTGCATATGTTCTCTCCAGGTACTCTGTCTTCCTCTCACAATACAAACACATGATACGATCACTCTAAATTGCCCTTAGGTGTTAATGTGTGTGCATCTGTCCGTTGTTCTTCAAGAATAAGAAATTGTTGAAAATGGATGGATGGAAAAAAATAAAATCACCTATAATTATGCTAGTGTATAGGGAAAAAAACATATTTTTCATTTAAAATATTAAAGACAAAGAACGAATGTTTTATATTATATTTAACTCAGTAAATACGATCATAAGTAAATAAACAGTTTACTTGCCTATAGCTACGTTTGGTAGTAAAATATAACGGTCAAAATGAGAAATGTCCTAAAAACATTAGCTATCAAAATATGTTCACATGGCGTCACCTCGTGGAAATAAATTGTAATTGCATTTTCTTTCTCCATATGATTAATGTAAATTAGGACACGTGGCGTCTTTTTATTCTCATGTGTGGTTAAAACAGTGTTCAAAAATTAGTGTATTAAAAGCTTAGTAAATACTCCAAATGCTCCAAATGCTCCTCTCTTTTTAGTCAAGTCATCGTTTGGTAACCTTAGAGACCTAGCGTTACTCAACCAATCATATAGCGTCTTCTTCACAAGCTGACCAATCAAAACTGAGGACGTTGAAGCGTCATTTGCCCTCTCGCGCGTGTGAAAAATTGCTCAACATCTAAACAGTAGAGCTCCATCACGGTTGGATCGGTTAAAGTGGATTGCAGATGGTTTAGAAATCTACGATTAGCGCCGGGCGTGGCGGCCATCTTTACATGCGCGTTTGAACCAACATGTCAGCTACACAACGCACAGCATGAGAGGAGACAGACCGGGGATGTTGAGACTGAACACAGTGAATTTGTTCAAAAATATGGTAGAAATGAGTGGGTTGTAGCTGGACACAAACAGAAAATAGTTTATTTTTGCAACTGGTATAAAATAAATAATGTTTCGGCTTACGCAGACTGTGCTCCAGAGACTTCATGTACGGTGAGTTGGTGTATAACGACACTCTTAGTGCAAAGCCAAGGTTTATTAAATGTTTAAGGTTGTAAATCCATATCGTTCATTATTGACGTACCTGTGCTATATTACAATGATGTGAAAACACACCCGTTTGCATGATGAAATTAAAGACTTTGCTTTAGTTTTGTATTTTTTGTTAGACTTTGTTCAACCTCTGGGATTAAAACTCATTCGTATATTAATTTAACCCCCAATAGACACAATGTGTTTAAAAAGGTCAAATTAAGCATATTTAACTGAGACACAACTTCCTGTGAATGTGACCAGCTGGGCTTTTTGACTTCAATAAATTACAGCACACATTATTGTAGACAAAATACAAGCAGGATCTAATTCTAAAATAAAAAAATATATAAATACATTAACCTAAATGAGAGGAAATCATAAAATAAATAGCTCAGATATTTGTATTAACGTCAATGGAAGGTCATGTGACCTGGGTTTAACCTGATTTTGCTGTCATTGATTATGTTTATGTTAGACAAAAACATTTAAGTTCAACCACATTAAATGACTTCAAATCTGAGGAGTAGATAGAGTTTTCATTATATTTGCCATTTTAAATTGTACAAGTGTTGCAGCATATTTGGTGGACATGTCAATTCTGTAACATAATTACGTTGTTTGCTTTAAAATAGAGTTGTCTCTTAATTCTGAAGTTTCAAAGAAAATGGGAAATGTATGCATGCAGGGTTTCTTGCCAAATTCTCTGGAGTCCTGATTGAGCCAGCATGTGTTTGATCCTCCAGGTTGAACAGACGTCACCAAGCATGGAGGCTGAGCAGCTCATCAGCTAGAGAACAGGCTGTTCAGTACCAGCCGGGCCAGAACATCCACGGCTTCACTGTCAGAGAGGTAGAAGCTGCTTTCGCCTGGCTGGTGCCATAGTTGATCATCTGACTGTCTGAACATTTGGATGTTGTTTCAGAATTTTTTCTCCCCTAGTATAAAATAATTAAATCGGTAAACTTTTCCTGCCTTATAATCACTGCGGATCTCAGTAAGACAACAATATTCTAAATATGCTACGTGTTTGTTCTTCCTGTGGTGTGTTAACTGTCTTGTGTCAGGACATTTTTAGTTTTTGGGTCTGTAAGCTTGAAGTTAAACTCGGTGCTTCTTATCCCGACCGTCCTCAGGTTGCGGCCGTCCCTGACCTTTGTCTCACAGCTGTGAAGTTGACCCACGATAAAACTGGAGCTCAGTACCTGCATGCAGCCCGCGATGACTCAAACAACCTCTTCAGGTTAGTTAGCTCTTAATTTGAAACTGGTGGCAACTTCTGCTTAATCTGTGGGGTTTTTAACAGCATTACAGCTGCGTCTTATTTGTAAATAGAATCAGAAATGGTTTCCTGGTTTGGTAGTTTTTCTTATTTGCTCTTGCTGTTGCTCAGTGTCCAGTTTAGGACGACCCCGAGGGACAGCACAGGAGTCCCCCACATCCTGGAGCACACGGTGCTGTGTGGATCTGAAAAGTATCCCTGCAGAGATCCCTTCTTCAAGATGCTCAACCGCTCGCTGTCCACCTTCATGAATGCTTTCACAGGTTCACTATTATTTGGTTGTAAATATATTGAGACGCCTGTGCTGAGATTGTGTTTATTAATCCTTGGATAAATCCATGTAAGAGACCTGCTTCATGTTTCTGTGTGAACAGCCAGTGACTACACAATGTATCCATTCTCCACCCAAAATGGGAAGGACTTCCAGAACCTTCTTTCAGTTTATCTGGATGCCGTTTTCTTCCCTTGTTTACGAGAACAAGACTTCTGGTGAGATTCAGCTGCACTCTTCATATTGACCATAAGCCACTAGAGTAAATTAACTTGAGTTTAACTCTGTTTATATCCTGATGTTAAGTTAAATTAAGGTGTTGTAAATTCATAAATTCAATTTTTTAAATGAAAATATACTTTTGGCATGCAGACGGTGGTACTAAAGTGGTTAAAGACTCGCTGTGTAAATGAGCTTGCCTTGCCATGTTTCTTAAAAGGAGTTTTTTTCTTTAATCGTGTCAAACTGGAGTGTTTATAGTTTCTCTGTTCAGGCAGGAAGGCTGGAGGCTGGAGAATGAAGATCCGACCAATCCCAGCTCCCCGCTGGTGTTTAAGGGAGTTGTGTTCAACGAGATGAAAGGAGCCTTTGTAAGTCACTATCTCGGGCATTTCAGTGTACATTGCATTTATTTACACACACACTTCTAGTGCTTTTAGTCCTCCACATACCTGGAGGTTAGAATTTGTCATAAATCTACATTGTTTCATCTTAGCTTCGTCTTTTCCTTGATCTCATTTCAAAATGGGAGGAGCAACATGATAGGAGGTGAAGTGTTTGGATGTTTCCAGTTCTCAAACCACAACAATTTACTAGATGTGCTCAATCAAACTTCCAAAAGCATCATTTAGTTTAGTTTTCCTTACATTTTTTACCACTGTTGACACTTGAATATTTCTTAGTAACTTTACTTGGTTCAGATTTTTCAATTAATGTTTTATACAAAATCCATTTTACTAAGTTATGAGCACAGCAACAAAACCAACAGATCAAATAGTGAGTGGTTTTGTTTTTAGAGGCATAATGTGAAAAGGTGATATGAGGAATTGTAAAATGTAACATTATTCCTAATACTTAGGAATAATGTGCCTCATCTTGACGTATAACATCATTTTAGCATTTCCTCTGCAGATATTAATTTTTTTAATCTTAAATCTTGACCATTTAGATCAGGACTTCTTCTACTTTGTTCAAATTTATTTGCAGGATTATATTCAACCTTATGACAAATAAAACTTCTGATCTTTTTTTGTGTGCTTTTCCAGTCAGACAGTGAGCGATTATATGCGCAGCACCTTCAAAACAAGCTGTACCCTGACCACACCTACTCTGTGGTGTCGGGCGGAGAACCGCTGGCCATTCCAGACCTGACCTGGGAACAGCTTAAGCAGTTCCACGCCACACACTACCACCCCAGTAACGCTCGGTAAGGAAGCACGGCGTTCCCAACACTGCTGGACAGGAATGGAAGCTGGGAGTTAAAGAAGATCCTTTATTCTCTTAAATGCTCAGGTTCTTCACTTATGGAGATTTGCCTTTGGAAAAGCATCTGCAGCAGATCCAAGAAGAGGCTCTTTGCAAGTTTGATCGCATCAATCCAAGGACAGAAGTCCCATCTCAGCCTCACTGGAGCAGTCCAGTAAGGACACGTGTCAAACATACATGCTGTTTAAAATCATAAACGTTAGCAATGGCTCTGATATTTCTGTGGATTTTCACTGTTTTTGTCCAGAGAGAAGACCATGTGACCTGCAGCCCTGACGCTTTGGCTCCAGATCCGACTAAACAGAACACTCTCTGTATGAGTTACCTGCTGGGAGAGTAAGATCCAACTTTAATCCATAGTCTTGGAAAGTTAAAGTCCAGCTGTGTGATTCTGTTTCTCTTCTTAGCATCACAGATTCCTTCGAAGGATTCACTCTCAGCCTGCTGTCTTCACTCATGGTCTCTGGACCAAACTCGCCCTTCTACCAATCCCTCATCGAGCCCAAGATAGGAAGTGACTTCTCCTCAGTTGTTGGGTTCGTACATAAACGTTGCTTGGGAGAATAGTTGATGTTGCATCTTAAAAACTGTTTTTGTTTCCCACAGATATGACGGAAGCACCAAAGAGGCGTCATTCAGCATCGGCCTGCAGGGGATGGCTGAGAACGACACAGAAAGGGTCAAACAAATCATCAACCAAACTATCGACCATATCATAGAGTGAGTCCCAGCACTTTGACTTCTTCTTTTAACCAAGTGAATCATGTTTCATCGTTTGCATATTGTAGCTGATGATGTAGTTTGCAGCAAAGTTACAAAGGATTAAAAGTATCTCCTGGTATCAGTCAGCATTAAATATGCAGTGGAATCATGATGAATGAATGGAGGACATGAGGGACATGATGGAACAGCAGAACTAAATGAGCTGCAGGGTTTTAAACCAGAGCTGGTTGGGTTAAAGGTCACAGCAGTAAAATATATTGTCTTTACTATAGTGGAGGCTGTTTGGTCCGATGACACTAAACTACAATGAAGTAACAAAAAACATGTTTAAAAAACACTGACATCGATTTTGATGTCAGTGTTTTCTAGATGTGGATAAGTATGGACAGAAAATAAAAATAATTCAATGTCTAGACTTTATTCTTTGTCACGTTATCTAAATGTTTTCCTTTGCTGTATCCTTTCTACCCACTTTGTATCCAGGGAAATTATGTTTCCTTCCATTCTTCTGTGTATCAATGTGTTTGTCAAGGAGGAGGAAATTCTGAATAGTTGGTCCAAATATCAATCAGTTTTGATTCAAAGCATATTGATATTTCATAGCTGAAGATAAAGAATGTTGAATCATTATTTGGCACTAGTCTTGACCAAAAACCATGAACAACCAAATAATCACTTTGTTTGAAGACAGTCCAGCTTTAGAAAGTCTGAGCTAGAACCAAACCTGACAGATAATCTGTGGTGAGACGCGGCAGGGAAAACGTTCTCACAGTGTTGGGTCAACATGTCAAAGCTGATAGACTGGAAGAGCTAAACGTCAATGAAGATGTGTTGTTGTTTTTGTTGAACTGAACAGGATAAATGTTACATTATCAAGTTATTTAAGAAGAGTAACCTGACTTTGTGGCTCCTTGTTCTGGGTTTTGTGGCAGGAACGGCTTTGCGGATGAGAGAATCGAGGCTCTGCTTCATAAGATTGAGGTCCAGATGAAGCATCAGTCCACAAACTTCGGCTTGGCTCTGGCCTCTGTGAGTTCAGCGTTTGACCTCCGGATTATTTCAGCACTCGGACATAAACGTGTTTTGGGTTGTATGTTTGTGTTTTAAATTCCTAGTGATGTATTCAAGGGCTTTTAGGTGTCAAAGTAAATGTCATGCAGAAAAAAACGCTTGCAGAATTAGAGCTGTTTCAGTTTGACCTTCAGTTTTTTCAGTCTTCCTTCATTATGGGCTTTTTTTCTGCATGTTTCTAACAGTACATAGCTTCATCCTGGAACCACGATGGAGATCCTGTAGAGCTGCTCCGAATCAGCGACAGCGTTGCAAAGTTCAGACAGGCTCTGAAAGAAAACCCTCACTTCCTCCAGGACAAAGTCAGATACTACTTTAAGGTAAACAAATGAATTTAGCCTTAATTTAGGAGAAAAAAAGGTAAATCAACAGAGTTTGGCATATATTAATACAGTGTTTATGGATATAAAGCACATTAGATTTTAATTTTTGCCTTGAATGGGTTATTTGTGCAGGAGAACACGCATCGTTTGACGCTGAGGATGAGTCCTGATGAGGAGTTCCTGGAAAAACAAGCCAAGGCTGAAGAGGAGAAACTTCAGGAAAAGATCTCAGTTCTGACCGACGGTGACAGGAAAGAGATTCATCAGAAAGGTAACTTCTTCACTTCATCACATCCGATTCCTGCTTATTTAGAGCCTGGTTATATAAAATTGTTATATTAATTTTTTTTATTGAAAAAATCAGTTTAGAATTTTGTAAAACATGGACGGGTCTCTTCCCCGGTGGATGCAGATATTTGATCAAAATATGTAAAACTAACTGATATAAAACCAGTTTTTTTTCTGTTGCAATAAGCTTCCAAAATTTGATTTAGCATAGTTTTAATATTATGTCCTTTTCTTTGTTAACCTTGTCCTATTGAAAATGCTCTGTTTTAGTCCTTTTTTTATATGTTTTTAACCATTTTAAAGTATCACCAGGCCATTTTGAATTGGGTTATATTTCTATTTATTGTGTTGAAGTAAAGTTTCATGGACTCACCTCACTGTAACCAGATTTACCTAACGGTATAAATAAAGCTGATTGATTGATTGATTGATTGATTGATTGATTGATTGATTCCTCAGTATCGTTCAGGCCTGAGGCTAAACTAGGAGATCCAATCATGTATTTCTGAGTTGCATGTTTTCTTGTTGAAAAGGTCTAGAGTTGCTGGCAGCTCAGAGTAAAACTCAGGACGCCTCGTGTCTCCCTGCTCTCAAAGTGTCCGACATCCAGCCAACGATCCCCTTCACTGCCGTTCAACTGAGCACTGCAGGTACAGCTGCTCACTCCTCGTCTCCTCTGATCATACAGAGACGAACCGGTGTGTTTCTGACGCGGTGTGTGTGTGTGTGTGTGTGTGTGTGTGTGTGTGTGTGTGTGTGTGTGTGTGTGTGTGTGTGTGTGTGTGTGTGTTTGTCCTCATGGCTGAAGGTGGTGTCCCGGTCCAGTACTGTGAGCAGCCCACTAACGGCTTGGTGTACTTCAGAGCCCTGTGCAGCCTGAACACTCTGCCAGAGGACCTGAGGGTTTACCTGCCGCTCTTCTGCAGCATCATCACCAAGTGAGTTCCAGCGTAGGAGCCAAAGTCCCGGCCTGGGATGGAGAGGAACGGCGCTGGAAAGACACTTTAATGTCAAATGTTTCTTCTTCTTCTTGAGAAACATTGACTGTTATTCTTGCACTTGGATTAATTCACTCTAGAAGTGTTTTTAAAGGGACACTCATACAGTTCTTCATAAAAAATACTTTTTGTAACGGTATTCATTAATCCTTACCGAATATTATGAACACAGTTGATTTGACTGAATAATTATTTTAGTTTACTGCATGTTTTATCTTAAATTTTCTTTGAAAACTAACAATTCCAAGTTGTAGCAGCAGATTAAAAGTTGTGTTGTTGTGGGCAGGATGGGCTGTGGAGACCTGGATTACAGGCAGCAGGCCCAGCAGATGGAGATGAGGACAGGAGGAATGTCTGTCTCAACGCAGGTCATCCCTGACTCCACCCAGATGGACACGTTTGAGCAGGTCCTCCAAAAACACATTTATCCTTTTGTCTTCTTCTGCTTGTTGGCTGAGGGATCAACCTGAACTCGGCCTCTACAGGGAAACATCAGCTTATTGTTGCTGTCTGTCTCTGCCGTCTGTTTCAGGGGATCCTCCTGTTCTCCTCCTGCCTGGATAGGAACCTTCCTCACATGTTTAAACTGTGGAGCCACATTTTCAACAGGTTCATAAAACACATCCTGTCAATCTTCTCTTGTTTTTCTGGCTGGATATTTGACCATTTTTCTCATCAGAAGTGATGAGATTTATTTAATTTTAACTGATTGGTTTCTTGCTCCAGTCTGAACCTCTAAGTTCTATAATGGTGGGATAAGGAAGCTGAACCTCTTCTAATCCAGTCTCAGACCAGTTTTTGTCAGATGACAGAAATAGATTTCTTTTTCCATAATGAAGTACATGTGGATGATTGTAAACAAACTGATGAATGATTATTGCTTTGCATGAAGTAACAGAAGCCTGGTGGTGCCTGGTTTTCTTCCAGCCCTCATTTTGACAACGCTGAGCGCCTTCGCGTCCTGGTGATGATGGCGGCGCAGGAGTTGGCAAACGGGATCTCAGACTCTGGTCACATGTACGCCATGACCAGAGCAGGCCGACACCTGACACCCGCCGGGGAGCTTCAGGAGACGTTTGGTGGGATGGAGCAGGTAGTCCTGACTCAGGGCAGCGGCGGCTGAGAGACGCAACGGTTTGTTGTCTGGAGTCGTTTGTTCTGATCAGGTTTCATGTTTTTATTTGAACATCAGGTGAAGTTTTTGAAGAGAATAGCGGAGATGCCAGATCTTAGTCAAGTCATCCGGGTTTTACCCAGGATCAAAAAACACCTTCTGAACCCCGAGAACATGAGGTGGGATCATTTTCTAGTCACTTAACAATGAAGTTTAGTTCAATCTGAGAAATTTATCGGGGGTTTTTTCTGTCTGTGATTTAAATTTTTAACTGCAGAATGTTTACCTTTTCATTTCCTGCTTCCTTCATTTTCTAACAGGTGTGCAATCAATGCAACGCCACAGATAATCTCTGACTCGGCAAAAGAGCTGGAGAGTTTTTTTAAAGACGTTGCTGAATTCAGAAAAGAGCGCAAACTAATCAGAGCAAATATTATTAAGGTGAGATATTCCTGACGGATTGAAGTGATGGCCTGCTTGGAAAATGTCTTTATTGTTACGTATTTTTGTTTGTTTGCTGCAGAAACCGCTTGACCCTCTGGATGATTCAGGTCCAACTAGAAAACTAATAACAGTGAGTTCAATATAATCAATGAGCTTGGATGTATAGAAAAATGTTTTCTAGTTGTTATCCTAACAGTTAGAAATCTGGATTACATGCTGGATTCATGTCTATATTAGCTGAAGTTTAAACAGATTTTTTTATGCTTCTACAGGAGCCAAATTTCCAGCCATGTCAAATGAAAACGTTCTTCCAGATGCCCTTCCCTGTTAACTTTGTCAGTGAGAGCATTCGTACCGTCCCTTTCTGCCACCAGGATTATGCCAGGTACAGAAAAGTCCACTGATAAGTGATTGCATCTTAATTATAACTTTTATTTTAGCTCACTTAATGAACAGCAGGGTTTACTCTACATGTCAGAATGATCCCGTTATGGTGATTATGTCCTGTTTGACATTTTTAAGTTACATGTCTTCATTGTTTGTCCTTCCTCTCAACTTGCTACCATCTTCCATCTGGGTCAGTTTGTGCATCTTGGCAAGAATGATGACGGCTAAATTCCTCCATGGAGAAATTCGGGAGAAGGGTGGAGCCTATGGAGGCGGAGCCAAAATGGGAGGAAGTGGCGTGTTCTTCTTTTACTCTTACAGGTGGGCAGCAGGTCACACATTCAATCAGCCTTACTTCATTTTGTAATATAAAATGATAATTATTACAATATAAGACTGTGAAAATCATTCTTTGATTATATTAGGTCCTTAAATTTTGAAGGAAAAACACATTTCTGGTGGATGTCGGCGTATTATTATCACTTTAATTTTGATGATTGTGTCTCAAAGCGAATGAAAACCCAAAATTCAGTTTAAGAGAAATGTGAACATTATTATTATTATGTTCCGTTTAAAAAAAAATACTCCTGGACATTTCTATATCTGAGTGGATAACTGGGCTGAGCTGATTGATTTCTTTTTTTCCTAAATTAAAACGTTTCAGCCATTAAAGGCCTTTTGTTGAGCCTCTCTTCTGTCTCTAAGGGATCCGAACTCGATCCAGACGTTATCTGCGTTTCGAAGAGGCGTCGACTGGGCCAAGTCAGGCCGGTTCTCTCAGCAGGACATCGATGAAGCCAAGCTCTCCGTTTTCTCCGCTGTAGATTCACCTGTGGCTCCTTCAGATAAAGGTGATGATGCGACACTTTAATGGAGTGTTTCTCCACCCTGGTCCTCACAGCCCCCCTGCTCTGCATGTTTTAGATGTGCCTCTATTCCAGAACAGCTGATTCAAATGATTGCAGAAGCCTGTTAATCACCCAGATATACAATTCAGCTGTGGCAGAAGCGAAACATCTAAAACATGCAGGACAGGGAGGCGGTGAGGACCAGGGTGGAGAAACACTCTGCTGGCTGGTTTTAATCACTTTTTCTGGATTTTCTTTTCCCTTAACTTCATTTTCAATATGATGTCCACATTTGTGTTCTTTATTAACTTGTGGTTTAAACAGTGAGTTAAAAGGTTGGAAACTGGTCTGATGTTTAAGTCGGTGTCTGATCTCGTCTCTTTGTGGACCAGGAACGAGTCGCTTCCTCAGTGGAGTCACAGATGAGATGAAGCAGAGATACAGAGAGCAGCTGTTTGCTGTGCATCATAAAGGCCTGGTGGACGTGGCTGAGAGGTAAAACAGCTCAGGATGAATGATCATTTCAGCCTTTGGGAAACTTGCACACGAAGCAGAAACCAGCTGATTGTTCTGCTGCAGGTACCTCAGCGTCGGTCAGAGCACCTGTGGAGTCGCCATCCTGGGTCCAGAGAACGACGCAATCAAGAAAGATCCAACGTGGATATTAAAATAATGTCATTTTCATAACTGGACACAAAGCTTGAATGGACTGAAAACCAAACACAAATGTACATTTTGTTGTTTTTTTCTTTTCTTGCTGATGAGACAGAAACGCACAACATGAAGACGACTGAAGCTGATGGCTGTCTGTTTAAACGGGCAGAAACTTTTATATTCCATCATGTACATGAGACTGATGGAAAATATTTGTAACACATTGAATACAAAACTAGATCTGACTTGTGAAAGTAGAATCACTAAACATACTGTCATTAAATCGTTAAGTTTAATGGGATTTCTTGTCAAAAAGTGACTTTTTGTTCAAAAATTCATCCAACACAGCCTTTAGTTTACCAAGACTAACTCAAAAACTGACGTCCTTCTGTTGGGTTCAGGGCTGCAAATACAGCCCATTACATTAGAATATAAACATTAAATTATAGCCAAACACAGAGTGGTTTATTTCAAGCATTGTCATTTAGATGACTATGGTGCAGAACTAATAAATCTCTCAAAACCAATGCAAATCAGTGTGAATAGAAAGCTGGATAATTACTAAAGAAATCAAAACAAGACCATGAATTTCTAAGGGGCTAAAGATCAAATTCCTACCACCTGCTGTTTCTGTCATACTGAAGAAAAGCGGAAGATAATTTAAAAGTTGTTACAGTATTGTCTGGTAAAGATGAACCATAATGAGCTTTTCTCTCTGGTTTGGAATCCTAAAAATGAACTAAAAGGTCTTTTAAATGGTCAAACAGCAAAAGGTTATGGGGAAGTGGATGTTTCTTCAGACTCAAAGCTGAATGTCAGCTCAAGGTCGACAGCATGGGGACAGGATTGGATTCTTTAAGTAAAAGCCAATTGAGGCAAAAATAACATTAAAGGCTAAATTTATGCTATTACTATTGGTGTTGATATGAATTCCCCACTTTAATTACCAATATTTAACACTAAATCATACAACAAATCTGAGATTTGATATACAATTTGAGAGCACGAAACAGATCAGCAAATGAAAGATTTTAACTTAGAGGATGAGTAAAACTAAGTGTCAGATCCTCAAAAGAACTGTTATTAACTTCCCAATCTGGTTTCCTGAATATAAAGAATCTAAAAAAAACATTTTTTAATCCGTGTTCCCATTATTTACCAAATGAACACAACACTCAGCATTTCCACACCATAAAAGCTTTATTTACTCTACCAGGACACTGACGTCACATTAACACCACCTGCTGCTCCACACATCCTCCAAATACTTGGCAACAGGCTGCATGAATAACCAGTAACAGGTGCAAACACACAAAGCCCAGGATGGATAAGCTAAGGCAACAACACGACACACATACAGTTAGCTTCCTACACACCTGCTCACTCTGAAACCTTCAGCGGTTCCCAGTCGGCATGTGGACATTCGAGAGCTTGTGACCCCCAGATATCGATTCCCTTTTTAAAAGCAGCTTTAGGGCGACAACATTGACAGCGTAGCTCAAAGTGCAGGTGAAGGTGATAAAAGCCAAATTTAATCAAAGATTTTCATCCCTGGCTGAGATGTTTTCACACAAAACAATAATTAGAAATGGCTACATTTGGGGCACTAAAACCTAAATACAGTACATCATGAGTAGTGCATATATATATAATAACTTTGGCTATCTAAGCTTTGTTAGATGTTAGCGTGCTTAAAATAAATACTCTTCCCAAATGACCCTTCTCAAATTTTACCTAAAAAATTGAACATTCCTTTTGACTCGTACAATAAACCCTTTTATAAATTTAACCTCTATCCTTATAATCTTTCCTTATATATATGCAGGAGTCGATCAGTGTGAGCAGCTGCCACTGAAATGTGAAGCAGGTTTCCTGTGGGAGTGAAGCCGTCAGCGGCGGCGGCGGCTCAGATGGCGGCCGAGGCGTCGTTCTCTTTGGGCCGGACCCGGGTCACGTGTTCCAGCTGCCCGGCGTCCGACACGTCGTAACTCGTCTTGTACTTGGCCAGGATTTTCATCAGGGGACGGAGCTTGAGCCACCACTGCTCCTTCGGGATTCGGTGGCTAAGATAAAAACGGGAGAAGAAACTGAATGTGAGGATTTATTTTTAACCTGAGACAAAACTAACGAGTAAATAGTAAATCCACGTTGATGGGATTTGTACAAAATTCAACCACAGTAACTTGCAAAAACAATTAAGCCCCTTTCTTACATTCAAAATGTTTTACAAAGAAAAACTCCTTAACCTAAAATCAACTATACATCCTCCATAACAAAATGCTTTATCTTGCACTGCAGTTCCAGCTTTAAACATCTCAAACTTGGTCAGATTGGATGGAAAGCGTCTAGCAAAACTCAGCCTTCACGAAGCAAATAAAAAAGCAAAATGGCTGATAAATTGTTGAAGGTTTCAGGGGTTTGAACACTTTGGCCAGGAAATGTAGGTCTCACCTTCAGCACATCACTGGAAGGACATGCAGAGCAGCTGTGGGGCTAAATATGGGACACAAACTCCTTTTGTTCAGCGTATGAAGCAGTGATGGAGCTGCAGCTCTGAAACAGCTGCAGCTCTGAAACAGCCTCAACACACACAGTCAGCTAGCAGTAAAGATCACACAGAGCTCTGAATATCTGAGTAACCTGGAGGAATGCGACTTCAAACTGAGAGAACGTAGTTAAGAGTTCATTCAGTGTGACTCTGAACATCTAGTGTAAAATAACGTCAAATCTTAAATTCAGTTGTTGCTCTGTAGTGAATGTTGTCCTCTGGACACTCAATGATACCAAACAGAAACACCAGGAATCCAACCAGCTTAATCTGTTTGGAGCATTTTGAGCCATCGTGGATTAATTAGGGTCAAAATCAATACATTGATTAACAGAAGAGATGTAACCAGGAAAATATTCTCCTGCAATCTAAATGACACTAAACTCTTTATAGTTGACTTCATGTGCAAATCAACAGCCACATCCCAAGATATGTCTTGCATAGTTTTGTGCTGGACGAAATAGTTTGGTTTTAATCCTAAACATATTTTCTTTTTAAAGTAGATATAGGTCTTTGTGACTGGAAGGGTAAAAATAGAATCTCCATCTTACACAAAGTCGGTCTCTTCCCTGAGCTGAGCTACAGGTTGGAAGACCATGGCCCTTCGCCGCATCCCCAGCAGGCAGGCGGTGTCCTCTGAGTTGGTGAACACTCTCCCTGCATGGCAGCAAAATGTAAACAGCCAAGACATGAGACAGTGAAAAATGTCCCAAAAAACATTCATACGTAATGAATCCTTCTCAACATTGAGCACATAAGCAGGTAGTGTGACACACCTTCCTTGTATGACTCCTTGAGTGTCCGTGTGATCCACTGGATGGCTTTAGCTGCAACCTTGGTGCCAAAGTTTCTGTCGAAGGGAGACGGAGCGCCGCCCTGTTCAAGGGAAGACAAGATTTTATATTTAAAATACTATGAATACTTTAAAAGATATACTTTGATTGACCATTGAAAAAAAATCAACATTCAAGGGATAATTAGACTTTACAAGTCGGACCTGCTGCATGTGACCCAGGATGTTCTTCCTGCAGTCAAACACGCCTCGACCTTCTTCAGTGTACAGCTGGTAGACGAAGTCAGTGGTGAAGTTTTCGTTGCAGTTCTCGTTTCTAAAATAAGCAACAGAGGGAAAAATGAAAACATGGACAAGGAGACATATGTGACGTGAAGAAGATGCCCCACATTGTGATATGTTGAGGTATAAGATTTAAGAAGAGTCCAGACATGAAGGTAAATCTGTGGCTCAACATCCTTTTTAAGGTCAAAGTGGCTAAAAACGTCTGCTTTGCTTTTTGCTGATTACAAGACAGATAACTACAGATGTTAGGAAATATGTCTGCAGACCAAACACACAGACAGCTCTGGGCTTCACAATGATCATTTTAAAGCAATGCAAGTTAAACCTACAGCTCACAAACTAAACACTAAAACAGGAAGCCCTACCTGAGCAGATAGCCTTACTAATTATTCAGTTAATATCAGCTAAAGCAGCCACAGTCCAAGAAAGAAACATCTGAAAAACATTTCAGAAAACTGTTGATTAGATGGGACTAGATGAGGTTTAAAACTATCTCCACATAATATATCAATAGAAGTTGTTCTCGTATTAAATCAGATCATTTCATCCTGTTTTTAAGTTCATTAAACTACATTTTACAGCCTGCAGATGATTCCCTCCATCCACTATAGTCCTGTTTTTGGTAAATTATCATGCAGCACAGCCTCACAATGTCACCTACACTCTGTTCAAAATGTTACATTTGTCCTATTTCCACAGAGCTTCATCCTGCTGGGAGCATTTTAAACACTGCAGTGGACTAAAATAACCGCAACACACAACATCACAGGACGTCTAAAGGGTCACTTTAGTTTAAAAGGCTGGAAAATCACATAGTAACAGAGTTTTCAACAATGGAAACATTTTCATGGCAGTACAACATTTTCATCCGTTAGACTTTAGTGTGTTGACTAAAGCGAGACAGACACCAGCAAACTGAAACCGTAAAAGAATGAAACTCACCGGAGCACCAAGCCTCTCTGGATGCTCGTCTTCATTTTCTGCGTCAGATGCTCGACGTTGGCCTGGAAACAGAGGGAAGACGTAACGGCAGGAAGGATCCCTGCTGCCTCCAACCTGGACAAGCAGCTACAAAACTCTGACACTCCTCAGTGTCAGAGTCTCCACATGACTCAGAGGCGCAGTGCAACACCAGCACCACCAGAGGGCACCAACACCACGCTTTAGCAACTGAACTCATAAGGAGATTATGTTTATTTAATGTTTGTTCAAGTGTCCATTAAGGTTCTTCTGTGAGATTTTAATCACTTCTCCACATGAAGGAATATTATAAAGTTTAAATATTTCCCCGAAATCACTATTTAAAGTTTAACATTATATGGACTTTGTCAAATTGTAAAAGATGCATCTTATGTTTATCTTACTTTATTGAAATCATTCATAGCCTATATTTTAGCACAGCACATTTTGTGGTTGTTTCAAATGTGAAATATGCTGTGCAGACCACGTACTCCTCTCCTTCACTTAGCTGTGTGTTGTTGCTGCTGTCTATGCCAGTCTATGTCAGACAATGTTTCAATTTTTACTCCATTTATTCATTGTCATCACTGTTCTCTTGTCTGCTACATATAAAGTCAATATGATTACAAGCAGTTTTCTTATCTGCTTATAACAGAGTGTATCGATCATTTAACCAAAATATTTAATGAAGAAAAAAAAAGTCTTAACTTCTCATGGAAACTTCCATTTTTAATAAATGTCTCAAAACAACATAGAATGTTTTCAATTTGAAAACGAAAAAGTGCAATTTATTAACCTTCTCCTCAGTAAAGTTCAAGAAAACAAGCATCCAGTTTTTGGGACAATGTAACAGTAAACACTGACAGTCCTGTCGTCTCTAATCCTCTAAACAGATCCGGCTGCAGTGGAATGAATGATGCAGCTCAGAGGTTATTTATAAAGTCCCTTGTATGCATATCTTTAATCTGACTCACGTGTAAATTCCTGACACATCCTGATCGCAGCAGAACATGCATGGGAACTAAAGTCTGATGTACCAAGTCGTCATAAAGCGTCTGTGCGATTTACCCAGCAGGTTCATAATTGTTATGCTGTATTAGAATGTATCTGAATCTGACCTGCAGGTCCCGGATGTCAAACGGCTCCTCGTAGATGTAGACGGTGTCGGCTCCTGCAGCCAGACCGCCCACCGTGGCCAGGTAGCCGCAGTAGCCGCCCATCGTCTCGATGATGAAGACCCGCCGCTTGGTGCCGCTGGCAGACTGCTTGATGCGATCGCATGTCTGATTCACACAGAAGTTACGCAGTTTTACAAAAAACGAAACATTTCCGTCTCTGTTCAGACATGCAGCCGCAGAGAACGTGTTTCAAAAGCAGAGCTGAGACGAGTCAGACTGGATCAGTTCAGATACTACACAACATATGATGATGGAATAATGGACACAGTAAAAATGCCAGTGTTGAATTAACACCCAAAAGTGTCTATATGTGTCCAAGTCAGCTGGTGTTAAATTCAACACTAGAGTCACATTAACATTTACAACGGTGTTAGTGTTAAAATATATTAAAAGTAACACCAGTGTAGTGTTGATCACAAAACACAATGTGGTGTTAAAAAAGTAAATAATTGACCCACAAGGTGTCAATATCAATCAAATCCAGTGAAAAATATTCCAAACAACACACAGAAATAGAAAGTTTAACTTTTCTTAAACCCATTTCAATATTATAGACCAATGTTAATTTAACAAAAAAATGGGTGTCAATCTTTTAACACTTTGAAAAGTGTTACTTTAACTTTAACACCTGCTGACACTTTGGGGTGTTAATTCAACTCCGGCATTTTTACTGTGTACTTACACAAACCAAACAATAAATGATCCAACAAATATTTACATGGATGCAAATGATTAAAACTAAACTAATCCAAGGTCAATCAAAAAGTAACTGCAACTAAATATAAATCCTAAGCGTATTATCCCTCTCAATGAAAGATGATCCAGGAGCATCTGCCTCCCTTTCTGCTCCCCCAGGCTGAGACACACCCAGAAAGGCAAGAACTCAAATTAACTCACATTAAACCAATCAGAAACAAACTGACATTTTCCCCCACATTCTCTGAACAGGAACGATGACCAGTCTCCATACCCAAAAGAATGTTTACTAAATGTCACAATGTAACTGAAATAAAGAGCTGATACAAACACATTTGAACTGTAAATTAATAAAATAATATCAATGATTAATATGGGATGGAACCCCTGGTCTCCATCACAGAATAACATTATAAGATTATGTAAAGCTCAATAATTTTACATAACGCTTCTCCTTCAAACTCTGAGGTTTTATTGTTAAGTCGTATTGCTGAGCCCTACACAGTAAAAATCCTGGTGTTGAATTAACACCCAAAAGTGTCTATATGTGTCCAAGTCAGCTTGTGTTAAAGTCACACTTTTGAAAGTGTTAAAAGATTGACACCCATTTTTTTGTTAAATTAACATTGGTCTATATACTGAAATTGGTTTAAGAAAAGTTAAACTTTCCATTTCTATGTATTGTTTTGGATATTTTCCACTGGATTTGATTGATATTGACACCTTGTGGGTCAATTATTTACTTTTTTAACACTAAATTGTGTTTT